>VWPU01000377.1:0-17877 GCA_013398955.1 Callaeas wilsoni | reverse complement strand
GAAAAGGGAAAAGGAAAAGGGCAGAGTCCCCATCCTGCCCACAAACCACCTCTCATTGTCGCTGTCACAGTGGCCTCGTGTAGGACAGAGCTTTGTGAGTGATGGGTGGGAAGCAGAGGGGTGACTCGGAGAGGGTTTTTTGCTTGTTGGAGCTTCTTGAGGTTTTTAAGGACTTTTAGGTTCAGTGGGGCTGGCACAGGGGTGTCCTAATCCCACCACCCCCAGCGCGGAGCAGAAGGAAGGAGCAGCACCTCATCCTCTCCTCTCCTCCCTTCCCAAACCCCCTTTTCCCTGTTCAGGGGAGAAGTTTTTTGACATCGACAGCGGCCGGAACGCGCCGCTGCACTCTCCCCCCACCGAGCACTACACCATCGTCTTCAACACCTTCGTGATGATGCAGCTCTTCAACGAGATCAACGCGCGCAAGATCCACGGCGAGAGGAACGTCTTCGAGGCCATCTACCGCAACCCCATCTTCTGCACCGTGGTGCTGGGCACCTTCGCCGCCCAGGTGACGCCGCGGGGCTGGGAGGGGCCCGTGCCGCGGGCAGGCTCTGTTCTGTCCCCTTGGCCCCCACCAGCAGCTGCTTGGTGGCACAGGAACCACCCCAAAAGCGCCCGAGGCCAGGCTGGGTGGAGCTCGGAGCAGCCTGGGCTGGTGGAAGGTGTCCCTGCCCCTGGGTCTGGGTGGGCTTTAAATCCCTTCCAGCCCAAAACGTCCTGGGATTCCGTGGTTCAGGGTCTAGAGCATGTTGGGAGGTGATTCTGGTGTTTCATAAAGTTCCCGGCCTGGGTGTGAGGTCCCTGCTGCTTTCTGGTGTTCCACAGAATTCCCAGTCTGGACATGAGGTCCTTGCTCTTAAAATTCCCAGCCTGGACGGGAGGTCCTTGCTCCTCTCCGGTGTTCCACAAAATTCCTAGTCTGGACGTGAAGTCCTTGCTCCTAAAATTCCCAGCCTGGGTGTGAGGTCTCTGCTCCTTCCTAGCCACAAAATTCCTAGTCTGGACGTGAAGTCCTTCCTTGCTCTTAAAATTCCCAGCCTGGACGGGAGGTCCTTGCTCCTCGTTGCTGTTCCCCAAAAGTCCCAGTCTGGATGGCAGCTCCTTGCTCCTCTCCAGTGTTCCACAAAATTCCTAGTCTGGACGTGAAGTCCTTGCTCCTAAAATTCCCAGCCTGGATGGGAGGTCCTTGCTCCTCTCTGGTATTCCACAAAATTCCCAGCCTGGATGGGAGGTTCTTTCTCCTTTCCAGTGTTCCACAAAATTCCCAGCCTGGATGAGAGGTCCTTGCTCCTCTCTGGTGTTCCATAAATATCCCAGTCTGGATGGGAGGTCCTTGCTCCTTCCTGGTGTTCCACAAAATTCCCACCCTGGATGGAAGGTCCTTGCTCCTCCTGTAATCCCAGGAAGGAGGGAAGAGTGTGGCCCGTGGGGACCTTTCCAGCGTGTGACCCTTGTCTCCTGTGCTGCAGATCATCATTGTGGAGTTTGGTGGGAAGCCCTTCAGCTGCTCCGGGCTCACCCTGAGCCAGTGGTTCTGGTGTATTTTCATCGGCGTGGGAGAGCTCCTGTGGGGCCAGGTAAGAGCCAGTCCCAAATCCCAAAGTCTTTCCCTGCCTGTGGGCTTCCGAGCAGGGGTTCAGAGATGCAGCGAGGCAGAGTCCAGAGCGAGGAATGAATTGTTTATTAAATTTACAATCCCATTTCTATATTCTAGTTCCATAAAGCAGTTGAACAGTGCTCACACTTCTCCTGGGGTGATTGGTCACAGTCTCAGACACCCACTTAGAAATGTTTTTTCCTAATATAATGTACACGAGGTCAGAAGATGCCAGATATGAATGCTATTTACAAAACCCCTATCTATTGTTTACATGGCTTACACAGCAAAGGAAAAGTTCTCACAGAATGAATGCAAGAAGAGACAATTTCCCTGCTCGCAGCATTTCAGCATCCACACCTGCCCGCTGCTTCCCTGCCCGCGTTGTCCCCGGTTTTCCTGGAAGGGGGCGATTCCCCACCCCACACCAGCAGCGGGGAGAGGCGGTCGCTCGCCCCCTCCTCATCCCCACCCTGCCGCAGGGCACACCCAGCAGTGACAGTGACATTCCCACCGGATCCCGCTGTCCCCGCTGGGTCCTGGCAGCCAGGTCCCGGTGTCCCCGCTGGGTCCTGGCAGCTCCCCCGGGCTGGCGGCGCTGCCGCAGCCCCGGGCTGAGGAGCCGCCGTGTCCCCGCCTGTCCCCAGCTGATCTGCACCGTCCCCACGAGCCACCTGAAGTTCCTGAAGGAAGCCGGGCACGGCATCACCAAGGAGGAGATCCCCGAGGAGGAGCTGCCCGAGGACGTGGACGAGATCGACCACGCGGAGATGGAGCTGCGGCGGGGGCAGATCCTGTGGTTCCGGGGGCTCAACAGGATCCAGACCCAGGTACCGGGGGGCAGCGGGGCCGGGGGGGGCTCTGCCTTCTCTCTCCTCCTCTCTCCCTCTGCAGGGGCTCTCTCTGTCTGCAGAGAGCTGACAGCTGCTGCTCCGAGGATGCCGTGGCCTCCCTGGCCAGGCTTCCAGCGCCCGTGCCTTTCCAGGGAGCCGGGATAACCCGGCTTTGGGGGCAGCTGGGGCGGGGGGAGGCTGTTCCGCTGCAGCCGTGGCATCCTGCCGGTCAGCAGGAGGCTGGGCGTGCCACTGGTGGCCACCTCCGCAGCCCAGGAGGGATCCACGGAGCCCCCCAGGCTCTGCCGTGCTCCTGGCGGCTGCTGGGATGCTGTTCCCGGTGGGAATGTGGCCAGCAGGGATCTGAGACCCTCGCTGGGCTCGCTCCTTGGCCGCTCTGTGCTTGGGCCACCCCTCTGTGCCAGCTCCGCACCCGGAGCTCTCGGCCCCACGGCACAGAAGGGGAGGAGAAAATCTCTCTCAGTCTGTTTTTGACATCAGTTGCCTTCCCCTGACCTTTTTTCCATGACTTTTTCCCTTTTTTTCCACCCTAAAAGGGTGGCTTTTTGCCCCACACCGCTGAGCAGGGGGAGCTCTGTGCCCCTCACTTTCCTTCGAGGCCTGGGCAGAGCTGTCCCGTGGAGGGAAGTCCTGGTGTCCCCGGGCACCCAGAGCTGCTGGGTCACCTTTGTTCCTCCTCCTTTCTGTCCCTGTGACAAACAAAGGGCCTGGGGACAGGGGCTGGGGCAGAGTCACCTTTCCTTCTCCTCCATGAGGCGTCACCTCGATGGCTTTGAGGTGAAGCTCAGCCTCGATTCCCGGCTCGTTGTGAGCACCGAGGGGCAGCCAGGCTTTTTGTGGGGGTAACCAGTGCTCCACTCACATGAAAAACGTGCTGGGAGCTTCCAGGATCTCCTGGAAGTGGTCCAGATGCGCTGGAAATCCGGGAGGTCCGAAAGGCCGCGGTGCCAGCGGCCAGAGGTGCCCCTGGGACCGAGCCTGGAGCTTGCCAGGTGGCAGAGCTGGGATGAGCTCTTGCCGCATGAGAGATGCTCCTGGGTGCTGCCACGTCCTGGAGCCTCTTTGAGGGTCCAACCTGAGCATCCAGGGGGGCTCCTGTCCCCGCTCGGGGTGTCCCAAGAGGGCACAGCGCTTTTTCCCCCAGGCCTGGAGCGCTGGGACGAGGAGGGACGTGCGAGTGGGGCAGGAGCGAAGCCGTGTGTGAAACACCTCCAGAGCCAGAGCTGGGGCTGGAGGAGGTGTCCCAAGGGTGCCACCAGGCTGGCACGACGCAGCCACAAAGCGCCCAGGAAGCCCCGGTGGCACCCGGGCGCTGCTCGGTTCCTCAAGGGACACATCCGCAGGGCAGCCGTGTCCCCACCGCCAGGGTGCTGCATCCCTGCCCGACCCCAGCAGCGCCGAGGCCTGGGAGAGGGGCTGGAACATCTCCTGCTGCCACGGGGGCTGGAGGGAGCCCATGGGGTGTCCCCAAACCGGCCCCACAGGGCCGAGGCACCAGGAGCCCTTTGCCAGCGCAGTTGCCCGGAGGCACCGGCTGCCCGCTCGCACCTCTGCCCACCCTCTCCCTCTCTCTCTCTGCTCCTCCTGCAGAATTTCGGGATAATCCCAGGTGTTTCCTCTGCCACTGCCTCCCACCACAGCCTTTTTCCCGGTGGGGGGATCAGTCCTGCTGCTGTCGCTCCCGTGGGAAGGGCGGAGCCGGGCGCTCTCTCTGCTCCCCCGACACCGCCAGCAAAACCCCGCGTGGGTTTCGGGGAGCGTGGGGTGGGGGGGGCCTCTCTCCTCCTTCCTCCTCCTCCTCTTCCTCGCCTCTCCATCCTCCTCCTTCCTTGCTGTCTCTGTGTCTGCCCGGCCTCCCTGCTCCCGCCCAGCCCTGTCCCTGTCCCTGTCCCCTGTCCCTGTCCCTGTCCCTGGCCGGGCGTCGCTATCTCACTCTCTGGTTCTTTGCAGATGGACGTAGTTTACACATTCCAGACCGGCGCCTCCTCTTTGCAGGGAGCCCTCAGGAGACAGCCTTCCATCGTGAGCCAGCACCACGATGTAAAAAATGTTTCTAGCCCAACCCATGTAGCTCTTTCCTCCGTCAATTCCACTCCCACCACTTCTGCTGTTGCTGCTGCTGCTGCATCTCCTCCTGCGGGCAGTGAGTGATGGTCTATTACAATGCATGACTTCTAATAACCACAGAGAGCACCTGCACCCCCCTAACCCCGCCTGTTCTCTCTCCCTCTCAGCCTTGACTCGCACGCTCAGTCCCAAACCTGAAGGATGGGGCGGGAGACCGTTAAAAACCCCACAGTTTTTTATGCTGTTAACAAGTTACGAACCTTTCCGGTCCTTCCCCGCCCACCCCGTTCCTTGGTGCTTCCTCCAGTTTTACCTCTTCTCCTCCTTCGCAGGGCTGGTGTTTGAGTCCACCCTCCTGGGGGGGTGCAAAAATTGGCAGTTCTTGCTCAAAAAACCCCGAGTTCACGAGCGTTGCTGGGAGAAGGGCAAGGCTGAGCCCAAATCCTGCTGGTTCTTTCCACTGCCCGGCCCTGGGACACCCCAGGGCTGGGCAGAGGCGTTGCTTTAAATCTCTTTCGGAGGCAGAGTGGCCGCTGGGACCGTCCCCGGGGCTGGCTGAGCCACGGGGAGGAGGGACGAGGACGATTCGCTCCTGCCGGGGGTGCTGCCTGGGCACAGCCCTGCCCGTGGCTCAGCTGGTGACACCTCAGGGCTGCTGTCCCCCTCTCTGTCCCCACCCGGGGACTTGCATGGCCTGGGGACAGAGCTGAGCCATCCCTGCGCTGCCCTGGGGACATCCCGGGGGCTCCGTGGGGACATCCCGGGGGCTCTGCCGGGGCCCAGGGCAGCCAGAGGATCCTCGGCGCCCACCTTGTTCTGCACACGCTGGGTCTTGGGGTGTGCAGACACAGCTCTGCATGGGAACGGGCATGGAAGCCACATTCCTGCTGGATCCCAGTGGGAATTCTGGGTCCTGGGTCTGGCACTGGGTGTCCAGACCCCAAAAAAAACCTTTTCTGTGATAATCGTGGGCTGCTCTGCACACGCTGGACCCCAGGGTGTGCAGACACACAACTCTGCATGGGAACAGGCACGGGAGCCACATTCCTGCTGGATCCCAGTGGGAATGCTGGGTCCTGGATCCAGCACTGAGTTTTGAGACCCCAAAAAAAGCCCCCTGGGGTGCAGAGCCCCTCTCTGTGAACATCGTGGGCTGCTCCGCACATGCAGGACCCCAGGGTGTGCAGACACACAACTCTGCATGGGAACAGGCACGGGAGCCACATTCCTGCTGGATCCCAGTGGGAATGCTGGGTCCTGGATCCAGCACTGAGTTTTGAGACCCCAAAAAAAGCCCCCTGGGGTGCAGAGCCCCTCTCTGTGAACATCGTGGGCTGCTCCGCACATGCAGGACCCCAGGGTGTGCAGACACACAACTCTGCATGGGAACAGGCACGGGAGCCACATTCCTGCTGGATCCCAGTGGGAATGCTGGGTCCTGGATCCAGCACTGAGTTTTGAGACCCCAAAAAAAGCCCCCTGGGGTGCAGAGCCCCTCTCTGTGAACATCGTGGGCTGCTCCGCACATGCAGGACCCCAGGGTGTGCAGACACACAACTCCGCAAGGGAACAGGCCCGGAAGCCACATTCCTGCTGGATCCCCGTGGGAATTCTGGGTCCTGGATCCAGCACTGAGTTTTGAGACCCCAAAAAAAGCCCCCTGGGGTGCAGAGCCTCTCTCTGTGATCATTGTGGGCTGCTCTGCACACGCTGGACCCCAGGGTGTGCAGACACACAACTCTGCATGGGAACAGGCATGGAAGCCACATTCCTGCTGGATCCCAGTGGGAATTCTGGGTCCTGGATCCAGCACTGGCTTTCCAGACCCTAAAAGAAGGCCCAGTCTGGTGCAGAGCCCCTCTGTGTGATCACCATGGGCTGCTGTGCACATGCTGGATCCCAGGGTGTGCAGACACACAACTCCGCAAGGGAACAGGCCCGGAAGCCACATTCCTGCTGGATCTCAGTGGGAATTCTGGGTCCTGGCTCCAGCACCGGCTTTCCAGACCCTAAAAGAAGGCCCCGTCTGGTGCAGAGCCCCTCTGTGTGATCACCATGGGCTGCTGTGCACATGCTGGATCCCAGGGTGTGCAGACACACAACCATGCATGGAAATGGGCATGGAAACGGGCATGGAGGCCACATTCCCGCTGGATCCCAGTGGGAATTCTGGGTCCTGGATCCAGCACTGGGTTTCCAGACCCCCTAAAAAGCCCCCTGGGGTGCAGAGCCTCCCTCTGTGATCATCGTGGGCTGCTCTGCACACGCTGGATCCCAGGGTGTGCAGACACACAACCATGCATGGAAATGGGCATGGAAACGGGCATGGAAGCCACATTCCTGCTGGATCCCAGTGGGAATTCTGGGTCCTGGATCTGCCACTGGCTTCCCAGACCCTAAAAGAAGGCCCAGTCTGGTGCAGAGCCCCTCTGTGTGTTCATCGTGGGCTGCTCTGCACACGCGGGGCCCCACGGTGTGGAGACAGACGTGCACGCATGGAGATGGGCATGGAAACGGGCATGGAGGCCACATTCCCGCTGGATCCCAGTGGGAATTCTGGGTCCTGGATCTGCCACTGGCTTCCCAGACCCTAAAAGAAGGCCCAGTCTGGTGCAGAGCCCCTCTGTGTGTTCATCGTGGGCTGCTCTGCACACGCGGGGCCCCACGGTGTGGAGACAGACGTGCACGCATGGAGATGGGCATGGAAACGGGCATGGAGGCCACATTCCCGCTGGATCCCAGTGGGAATTCTGGGTCCTGGATCTGCCACTGGCTTCCCAGACCCTAAAAGAAGGCCCAGTCTGGTGCAGAGCCCCTCTGTGTGTTCATCGTGGGCTGCTCTGCACACGCTGGATCCCAGGGTGTGCAGACACACAACTCTGCGTGGGAACAGGCACGGAAGCCACATTCCTGCTGGATCCCGGTGGGAATTCCGGGTCCTGGATCCGGCACTGGGTTTCCAGACCCCCAAAAAAGCCCCCTGGGGTGCAGAGCCTCTCTCTGTGATCATCGTGGGCTGCTCTGCACACGCTGGACCCCAGGGTGTGCAGACACACAACTCTGCGTGGGAACAGGCACGGAAGCCACATTCCTGCTGGATCCCAGTGGGAATTCTGGGTCCTGGATCCGGCACTGGCTTTCCGGCCCCTAAAATACGGCCCTGTCTGGTGCAGAGCCCCTCTGTGTGATCACCATGGGTTGCTGTGCACGTGCTGGTTCGTGGGGTGTGCAGACGCACAACCACGCATGGAAATGGGCACGGAAACCACATTCCTGCTGGATATCAATGGGAATGCTGGATCCCGGCTTTCCAGACCCCCAAAAAAGGCCCTGTCTGGTGTAAAGCCCCTCTCTGTGTTCGTTGTTGGGGCTCGTGAGCACGTGGAGGTGGATTCTGCCTGCAGGCTGGGAGCAGGGAATGTCTCTCTGCTGGATAATTGGCTTTTTTATTGCACAGTCACTTATCCCCGTTCTCCTCTGATTAGAGAAATACCCTCGGTGACTTTCTGAAGAGCTTTCAGGCTCCGCTGTTTATGCACTGTGGGGGAGGAGAGAGAATTTGGGATAATTTTGTTTTCTCTCTGTTTAGCTGACTCTGGGGCTGGGAGCTGATTGTGTTTAACCCCAGCGATTCCGGAGCAGCACAGCTGCCTCCTGCTCCCGGCTGCATCTGGGCACCTCCAGGGTTTTCTGATGGAATAAAATCTGCTTAGGAAGGGCTCAGAGCAGAGGATTTGGGGTGGGATGAGACCAAAATGCAGCTTTTTTGCAGTCTGTGGATCCGTGGTTTCCCCAATTTGCAGCGAGGGAATAGAAAACTTGGATAGCTCGTGCAAACTTCACCAGGTCTCCAAACCCTCCCTCTGTTTTCTGCCTGGATTTCTCTTGTTTCCCTCTGCTGCTTCCCTCTCTCCCGAAGCTCCTCTTCCCTCCACGCAGATCCATGGTGGCCCTCTCCCGTGGATGAGTTTTTCCAGGGCTGGACTTGCTGTGTCCCTCATCCTGGAATTGGTGGCGAGGTCTCGGGAATGACCTCCAGGAGATGGTTTCGCAGAGCCGAGCTGCTCCCGCTGGGAATTCTGCCCCGGGCTGAGGGAGCCGGGCAGAGCCAGGGGCAGGGGATGCGATTGCTGCGGGGCTCGCCCAGCACGTGGAGGTGCTGCAGGCAGGGATGGTGTGGAACGGGAATGAATTCCAAGCCTGGAGGTTGCATGTGGAGATTCCAGGTGGAGAGGAGGCGGGAGCCTGGCCGTGGGCGGGAGGGAGGGGCGGCTCCAGCCTGGAATTCAGCTTCGCTGGTGCTGCCTGGCTCATTCAGAGCACATTTCCTCACTGTTCCCTTCCTTTGACAAGGGAGCAGCTGAATTCATCTCGCGGCAGCCGCTGCCGGGGATGGAGGGAGGAGGAAAATCTGAGGGAAGCTGCAGCAGGAGCTCCTCGGTGGAGCTGAGGGGGCAGAGAGGGGCTGGGCAGGAGACCCTCCGCTCTCCTTCCACGGGGCAGGAGACCGAGCACGACCGCTGGAATTGCTCCAGGGAGCCTTCCCTGCTGCTCCCAGCGGTGCTGAACAAATCTCCAGGGCTCTGGAGGTGATTCCTTGGGAGAGGAGATCTCCTGGTCCCATGTGAGCTCTGCTCCACAGAGCCAAGGTTCCTGTTGCTTCCCTAAAGCGCAGCAGAGCTGGGATGTGACACTTGTCACCCACCTGATCCAAAAACTCTGCCTTGACTGCACGGGAGAGCTGGAAGGGTTTGAGGCTGGAATTCCAGAGGATCTGGAGGGAGCAGGGAATCCACTGCCAGCCACCATCCAGGCGTGCTCCCAGACCTCTCCCTTGCAGTGTGGTGGAAGGAGCAGGGCCGTTCCCTGGTGCTCCAAACCAGGCTCTGGATCTCCTGCCTGAGCCTGGCTTTTGGTGGAGCCGCCCCGAGGGTTTCCCAGGATTGTGTGTGTGGCTGGAATTCCTTTAGAACATCCAACAGAATCGCTGCCTTCGGAAACCACTGGGTCTCCTCCAGGGGCAGGGAAGGATCCAGAGCTCCAGGAGTGTGGGGAAACCCCCACAGACCTGGATATTTACCTGCAGCCGGTTTCCTACTCCCGGCACCCACCTGCATCTGGTGCTTCCCACGGGCTCGAGAAAAGCCGGAGACACCTCTGGGAAAACCCCGTTCCTCTCCAGAGGCGTAGGAACGACCCTGCCCAGCCCCACCCACGGCTCCCACGGTAGATTTTGCCTGGAAGTGCCCCCGCTGTTTGCCTAACCCACCTCTTTTTGGAGCCGTAGTTGTCCCCACCTCGTTGTCCTCGTGTCCGTCCACCCCGGGGCGCGCGCGCACACACACGGATTTAACGACCGACTAATGAATGCGTTCTGGCTTCCATCCGTCCGCAGTGGTGATGCTGGGGTGGTGGTTTTGAGTCGTCCTGTGTCTTTTCTTGCAGCTTCTGAGGCCGCCCCGTAGCCGGTGGGTTCCCACCGCCCCCGTAGTGCCTGAGTCTGACCCCAGTTCACCGTAGATGTCTCATTTTTGACCGAGCTGTCTGTTCAGTGGTGATTTTGTTGCCGTGGTCGTGCTGTTTTTGTTTTTTTTTTCGTTCGATGGTTGTCTTTCATCATTTATTTTCACTTTCTCCCCCGAGCTCCGCCCCCTGCCTGCCCCACTGACCCCTGTTTTTTCTTCACGCCGCCCAGATCAAAGTGGTGAATGCGTTCCGTAGCTCCCTGTACGAAGGCCTCGAGAAACCCGAATCCAGAAGCTCCATCCATAACTTCATGACTCACCCGGAGTTCATCCTGGAGGAAGACGAGCCTCGGACACCATTCCTTGACGGCGCCGAAGACGAGCCCGAGCCTGACGGACTCCAGAAGCGAGGTGGGGGCAGCCTGGCGGGGTCGACAGCCCTGAACCGAAACAACAACGCCGTGGACAGCGAGCTCAGCTTCCCGGAGCCCGGGAGCCCCTTCCACAGCCTGGAGACATCCGTTTGACCTTAGAACTTGGAATTCCCCCTCCTCCTCCTCCTCCTCCTCCTCCTCCTCCTCGTCCGCCTCAGCCCGGTGTGATCCTGGCACCAGGAACTGATCACACGCTGCGGTCACTCCGTGTCAAACTGCTCATGCCTGTATCATCATCTGGGGGTTTTTTTGGGTTTTTTTTTTGGGGAGGGGGGTTTATTTGTTTTTCTTTCTTTTTTTTTTTGGTCCTGTTTTGTTCTTTTTTTTTTACCGTTATTTAGCAGCGGGAACCAGAGTACCACCACGCTGGGTGTTGGGAGAGAGGCTAAGCCAAAAAACCAAAAAAACAATTGTGCATCTCCATCCCCGATTTTCCGTGGTACTCGCCCAGGGGAAGCAGCCAGGTTCTTTCCTCTCCAAGAGTTGGGCTCCAGGCACCTGGAGCCAGGGGGGTTTTCACTTTGGAAAAATGCATGTTCCAAGGAAATTCGAATTGTTCTAGTCTTACACAACCTCAGCCCGAGGGCTGGGGGTGCACTTGTGACTTGATTTTTTTTTTTTTGGTGTTTTTTTTTTCCACTTGTGGTTTTTAGGGGTTTTTCTTCTAACGTTGGAGTTTGCTCTTTGCTTGTGGGATTTGTCCCGCCCCCACCCAGGAACTTCTCAGTGGGGAGGGGCAGTCACCACTCCAGTGCGAAAATTAAGGAATAAACTAAAAAATCCCAGCCAGGGGAAGGTGTTTACTCCAAGGTTGAGAGATCCAGGGATGTCCGCCAGTCTTCCACCTTTGAAAAATGGTACCTGGGCTTTTTCCAGCTCCTCCTCTGCGTGTGCCCGCACGTTTTTCTCTCTCTGTTTCCAAGCTGGGAGATGAGAAATGAAGGTGGCTTGGTTCTCACCTTGCTGGAGGGGAGAGATTCTGATTTTCCTGCGGAGGTTGGAGGTGAAGCTGCCAAGGAAAAGGTGGAGAGAAAGCCCCCGGCTGTGAGGGATGCAGCTTCTTCCTGGGGAGTTTCAAGAGAGGCCTCTCTGCTGCTCTTGGTCAGGGGGAACTCTTGGTGAGAGTTTTTTGCAGCTCTCCCAGCTCCTGCCCTCCGGAGCAGAGGGATTTTTGCCTTTTCTCCGTGCTGTTGGGATCCGTGACCCCTCGGCCTCGCGGTGCCGGCTCCAGGGAAGCTCTGATTTTGGTGGGAGGAGGCTCCAGCTGTGCCCAGCAGCACTCCAAGAGCTGTGGGAGGCTGAATGGAGAACGTTGAGGGCACGGTGGGTCCTGAATCCTGGGAAGGATCAATCCAGCCGTCTCACGATCCAGTGGAAGGGAGGGAGGCCCGTGGATGATCCTGGATTTTCCTGGAGGCGGCAGGTTTGGCTTGGATGGCTGCAGGTCTTCCAGAGAAGGTGCTGCAGGAGGCTTGGCCTCACTTAGCTGCTTTTTTCTGGAGGTCATCTCTTCCCCTGGAGCTCTGCCTCGCCTCCGCCCCTCGGAACAATTCCGCGAGAGTCCCTTTCCTCGGAGCTGGCTCTGGAGTGTCCCTGTGGGGGTCCCTGGAGCAGGAGGAGGACGTGGCCTTCTCCTTCCCCACGGGCTCCTGCTGCTGCTCCCCTGCTTGTGACCCTGGCCTGGGGCAAGCTCTGCCTCCTTCCTCCTCTCCTCCACACCCCTGTGGCTCGCTTGGGAGCCGTGCTCCTCTCCGGTGTTCCATAAATATCCCAGTCGGGATGGAAGGTCCTCGCTCCTCTCTGGTATTCCACAAAATCCCCAGCCTGGATGGGAGGTCCTTGCTCTTCTCTGGTCTTCCACAAAATCCCCAGCCTGGATGGGAGGTCCTTGCTCTTCTCTGGTCTTCCACAAAATCCCCAGCCTGGATGGGAGGTCCTTGCTCTTCTCTGGTCTTCCACAAAATCCCCAGCCTGGATGGGAGGTCCTTGCTCTTCTCTGGTCTTCCACAAAATCCCCAGCCTGGATGGGAGGTCCTTGCTCTTCTCTGGTCTTCCACAAAATCCCCAGCCTGGATGGGAGATCCTTGCTCCTTTCCGGTGTCCCACAAAATTCCCAGTCTGGACGTGAGGTCCTTGCTCCTAAAATTCCCAGTCTGGATGGAAGGTCCTTTCTCCTCTCTGGTCTTCCACAAAATTCCCAGCCTGGATGGGAGGCCCTCGAATTGCCTGGAAGCGGCTGTCCGAGGTAATTCCCATCCTCGGGAGCGCGGAGGTTTCCCGGGAGAGGCCGGGGCTGCCGGGGTTCTCTCTCCTCCCCTTCCCTTCCGGAACGCACAGCGGAGTCTCCCGTGCCTTGTCCGAGCACTGCCCGCAGCACCTCCTGCCACGCCAGGGCCCAGCTCTTCGCCAAAATTCAAGTGTTCCTTAAACCACAACGCGAACCAAGTGTCTTCGGCTCGGCCCGGCACCGCCTCGTCCTTCCCGCGGCGCGCGAGGAGCAGGGAAGGACGGGCTCGCCCCGTTCCCGCTGAGGAAAGGTCCTTAAATCCCAAAAATCCCCAATATCCCCAATATCCCGAGCGTCCCACCCTGGTGCTGGCGAGCTGGGCTTCCTTCACTGCCAACAGCAAGAAGAAATTGCCACCACTGCCCGTCCCCAGTGCAAATTCAGTGCCCGCCCCATGCCCGGCTCCTCCCTCCCTCCCTCCCCAAAAAAACAACCCAGGGGAGTGAGGGGATCTTGGGTTAAACACCAGGAAAGACGAAAAAATGAAAAAAAAAAACCCAAACAAAGGGTGGTTGTGGGGTTTTGGTTCTGTGCTAAAGGTGATGTCGCTTAAAAAAACAAAAAAAACCAAAAAAAAAATCACTTTTTCTATTTTAAATACTTGCAAAGAAAAAACAACAACAAAAAATATGGTGTTCTTACAAGCTTACGTAAATATTTATTAATTAAACACTTTTTTGGGGGATGCACCAATTNGTCGCTTAAAAAAACAAAAAAAACCAAAAAAAAAATCACTTTTTCTATTTTAAATACTTGCAAAGAAAAAACAACAACAAAAAATATGGTGTTCTTACAAGCTTACGTAAATATTTATTAATTAAACACTTTTTTGGGGGATGCACCAATTTTTTTTTTTTCCTTTTGATATTTTTTTTTTAATACCTCAGACCTGTTGAAAAAAAATAAATAAAAAAAAGAAAGAAAAAGAAGAAAGACTCAAACCAACAACAGCTTCAAGCCAACTTTGGAGGCTCTCAAAGTCACTCCCAGAAATCTGTGACTGGCAGGGTTTGCCACAAGGGTCTGGTCGTTCCTTTAGTTTGCTCTATTTTTGTCGTTCTAGTTTCCATTTTAGGAGGGGGGGAGGGAGAAATAATGCTATATAAATATTATGCAAAAAAAAAAAAAAAAGAAAAAGAAAAAAAATCTAGTTTTCTTTAGCTCAGAAACGGATATTTTTACGTCAGCCATATGTATTTTGTTTAAAGAAAAAAAAGAAAATAAAGAAGTCTCGAGTCCTGCGACTGTATGAGGGCAGTTGCAAGGGACACTTTAATTAATTCCTTGGATTAATTAATTAATTCAGCCATCGGATGCCAGTCAGCTTCCTTTTCTCTGAGCAGCCATCTTTCTACTAGACGTGAGTTGGATGACACAAATGGGGTTTTTTTATATAAATATCTATAAATTATGTTGGTGTATGGCTGGTTGCTTCAAGTATAAATGTTTCTTGTGCAGATTTCCTGTAAAGTTGGTTTTTTTTTTTTTTGGAGTTAAGTTTCAGTGATATCCTGGCAGCAGCTGACTCTTGGCTTAAGTTATTGAGGACATTACATGAAAAAAACAAAGAGATTTGGGGGAGATTGGTGCTCCAAAAATCATAAAAAAAGGCATGGTCGGCGGCACGGACTTTTGGGGACTCTCTGCAACATGCCTTGACTAGGGGGAGAGATCTATATATATAAAAATATATATTATTATTAATAATTTCTGGTTTTTTGCTTTGTTTGAACTGCCACGAGTGCGCACGGAGCAGGGGAGGGCCAGCGCCGCGCCCGCCGGGAAGCGAAGCCAGCCCTCCCCTCCTCGCCGCGATCCGTGTTCGACCTGCCTTGGAATGCTTTGTTATTAAAACACTCCGAACATCCTTCCGCATCCAGTTCTTGATCCCAGCAGGGCCCCTCGGTGGTGGATTTTCCGTGGATTTTCCGTGGAATTGGCGGATTGGTACCAAAGACATCCCACCGCGGCCTGGGAGCGGTTTGCTGGCCGGGCAGCTTTTGAGGCGTTTTCGCTTTTCTCCTGCTGAGGTTTTTATGATTTGCACAAAGAGAGGGCTGTGGGGAGGGGGTTTAACTTCTTTTTTTTTTTTTCTTTTTTTTGAAATTTCCAAAAGGTTTTCCGTGCAATAAAGCTTCCGAGGGAGATTTTCCAAACGATCTCAAGAAAGGAAACAAACTAAACCACATTTTAGCATGGGCGGCCTTGGCGGCTTTTCCCCCGGCTCTGGAGGGTGACCTGAGGGGATGGCTGGAAAAAAAAAAACCAACCCCATCCCAAATCCGAGAGGGCATCTCCAAGGTGCCACTGCCACCCTCTGCCACCCCAAATCCCTGGAAGCTTTTTGTCGCTGTGGGGGGACACCCGGAGCTGCATCGCTGCTGCTCCGTCCCCAGCCCCTCGCGGAGCTCAGAGCCCCCCAAACGCCCCCCTGCACCCCCGGCTCTCCCCTTGGGGCACAGGGGATGCGGGAGAACCTTTTCCCTGCTCCTTTTGCTCCCCAAACGGGGATTTTGGCATCTTTTCCTCTCCAGCATCCCCCCCTCCTCACCCCGACTCTTCTCTGCCCTGCTCCCCAAAACTCTCAATTTTCATCCAGCAAAGCCCATGGCTAAAACTGCCTTTAGTTTATTTCCTGCCCTTCAATAAATATATATATATACAGTCTGAATTCAACATTTATGTGTGTGTATATATATTTATCCAACGCTCTCACTAAACAAAAAATCCTTTCTTTTGAAGAGGGCACGCGGAGCCGAGTTTTTTCTTTTTTTTTTTTTTTCCAGTAACTCAGTATAATAAGCACTGGTATTTTTGTATAAAAAAACGGGAGAGAGAAAAAGAAAAAAAAAAAACCAAAATACAAAACAAAAGACTGAATATTATGTGGTATGCATGACATTAAAAAACAAAACAATGGTGGTTTCAAAGCAATATGTACCCTGGTGTGTTTGCCATATCCTACAGTCCAGCTTAAAGTGCACCTGATCTGTATTGCATTTTGATATTAATCTCTATGTACAATGTTTTGCATGTAATTTATATGGATCTTGGGAGAAAAAAAACAAAATTAGAATCTGAATGAATTGTCCGTTGGCTTCTTCCGAGAAAACAGACTCCAAGCAGAGATAATACTCCAAAGTGGAAGCAGCAGAGTGGCTGAGGGGTGGGGAAAAGAAAAATAAGAGAATGAAGAGGGAGAAGGGGAACGGTTTGGAATCAATAAAGCTTTGGCTGTTGAGCAGAAACAACGCGAGTGCATCCGGAGAATAAAATGTGCCCACGTGTAACTGTGCCGTCCTCCGTGTGTCCGGCAGCTCGGGGAATCCGTCCCGAATCCGTCCCAAATCCTCCCCGAGGAACGGCTCCGTCCCGGCGGGCTGGAAAGAGGGATTGGGGATCCCAACCACCCCAAGCTCCCCTCGGCGCGGGGTTCTGTCACTCGGTCCTTTCTTCTTCCATTGTCTCCAAGAGAAGTCCCCAAATTGCTGCCAAATGCCACCGAAATGATGCTGCTGGGCCGTGAGGAGCTGCCCGGGCTCAGGGATCCTCCTTCTTCCCATTCCCAGTGTGGAGCTCCCGAGGTGATCCTCGGTGGAGCTGGCATCTCCAGCGCCTTGGCGTCGGCTTCAAGCCGTGTCCTGCTTCCACATCCGAGAGTCTTTTGCCTCCAAAGAGGAATTTTGTCCAGAAAAGAAGGAAAATGGGAAATAAAAGAAACCAGCCCCTTAAATCCTCACATTCCCACTTAAATCCTCTCATTCCCCTGAAATCCTCTCATTCCCAAGTACTGATTGCACTGGAGCTGTTTTTTATGGAGAAGCAGCGTCTTCTCCAAGTCTTTAATATCCCCAGGGCCATGCTGAGAAAATCCCACCGGGCTGAAAGACAATTCAATCCCAAACATCTCCGAGCTGATCCTTGGAGCTGATTCCAAGGGACAGGAATGGGGTGTAACAGCTTTTGATGTAACAGCATCTCCCTCCTCTCTTCCCTGCTTTCCCAGGGACCTGTCCATGCCCACAGCTCTTAAATACGCACAACAACCACAATTCCTTTTTTTTCCCCCAAACACAGTCCAGGCTGGTTGCAAAGAAACCAAAAAAAGGAAAATGGGTTGAAAAATCAAAATATCTTCCAATTTGGAATTCACATCCCCGAGGCAGCGTGAGGGAGGGGACGGCACCTCAGGGGCTCTGGCAGGGAGTGGGAACCATTCCGGGGACATGGGAAGGAATTTTCTCTTGGAAAGGGTGACCAAGATTTGGAAGGGAGGTTTGGAGTCCCCTCCCGTACCTGAAGGTGACAAGTGTCAGGAAAATTAATCCAACACCAGAGGTTTATGTCCAAAAAGGAGACAGAGGAGTCCCGTTACTTTATTCAAATAAAGGGAGAGGCCATGGGGCATTCCCCTGGGGTCTCTCCAATTTTTGGAGGACGCAGCCTCCTTTTTATCCTAATTTCCCAACCGCATCTCCCCTCTCTCTTTCCCCATTGGCTGAGGTACTTGAGAGGTACAGACTTCCCGGAATGCCTAATTATTAAGATTCCCTTCTAATGTATCCCCCCCTTGCCTTTTTTAAATTCCTATGGGATTTATGGTTCTCCTCATTGTTTCTTTCATCTTTTGATATTGAATTTCATTTATTAGCAGACCTACAGTTTATTGATAAAGACAAATCTCTCTTTCCATTCATCAGTCAGTGGAATCCTTTCCCATTGTTTCTTTTATCTCTTAGTGCTAGTTTTTATCTACCAGCAGCTTATTTGTAAAGACAAGTCCCTCATTCCTTTCACAAGGAAGGACTGGACGTGGCGCTCAGCGCTCTGGGGGATCGGGGACAGGTCGATGATCCCGGAGGGATTTTCCAACCTAAATTCTGTGGGCACAGGGCAGGGTGGAGGGGCACGGTCCCGTTAGCTTCGCAGGGAAAAGCTCCGCACCCTTTTGGACGCTTTTTGAAGGTTTTTTGAAGCGGACGGAAGCAAAAACCACACGGACGATCCGCCCGCGCCGCCCCCGCTCCGCCTCAGCGGCCCCTCCCTACCTCGGGGGCGGTGAAGCCACTTCCGGCCGCCATCTTGGCAGCGGGCGCGCTGAGGCTGCGCGGCCGCCGGGCGCCATCTTTGAGCCGGGCACCGGGGACACGGCGGCGGCGGCGGCGGCCCC
>VWPU01000376.1:0-25145 GCA_013398955.1 Callaeas wilsoni | reverse complement strand
GCGGGGGGCGGGGCCGCGCGGGCGGTAAACAAGGCCCGGCCCTGAGGGGACCGGGCGGGGGTCGCGCCGGGCCGGGGCCGGGCTGCTCCCGCTTCTCCGCCGGCCCGCCTGCGAGGCCCGCGCGAAGTGCGGGGATGTGCTGGAAGGGAATTAAAAAAGGGGCTCGGAAGTGCCGCTGTGTGCGGAGCGGGGCTGACGGGACACGACTCCGTGGCTCCCGGGCAGAACCCCCGGACGCGCGCCCCAGATCTCACTGGTTTTAATTGATGAACGTGCAAAGCTTGTTTCCTTCTGTTTTCGGCTCCCTGAGGACTTACCCATCCGAACCGTGCGCAAGGATTTTTTGTTTTTGTTTTCTTCCCCCCCTTCTCCCCCCCCAAATGCAGCAACACAAACATTCCATCCTTCTAGATGAAGGTTAATCTTTGCCTGTGGAAAGCGCAGGGTAGGAAGGAAGAAAGGGAATTACCACGGGGAAGGATCTCCAGCCTTCGCTTTTGTGTGCCACGTGCAACAGGTTTTCAGCTCAACATTTCAGTCCCCAGACTGGTGGGATCTCCGTGTTCTTCCTTCTCCGAGGAGGAGCAGCTCCGCAGGGACACACCGAGGGTGCTCGCTCTGACTCTGAATTGTCCCCACATCCCAGCAGGAATCGCAGGCATTAAATTTGCGAGGTGGAAATTAGGTGTAAGGGAAGAAAAGCAGATTAGAGCCCCACGTGAGACGTATGGGTTGATTTTTAACTTGTGCGGCAGTTTTTGTGTTTCCCACCTCTGATCCCTGCAGGACTGGGATAATTCCTTCCCACTGCACCTGCAATGGGTCATCCTGCCTCATGATGACATAAGAGTTGCTTAGAGCCAGTGTATTTTTAATCTAGTCCTGCCTTGTGCCTGGCAATTAATATTTATTATGGTCTGGATGGAGTGATGGTATTTTTTTTTCTTGATGTGCAGAAGGCACGTTTGTTTAATCTGCCACAGAAGAGTGGAAATTAAGATGAGCTTCAGAAAAGAGCTGGAAGCAATTAGTCGTGTTATTTTACTGGGACTTAATTGCTGTAACAGTCAAATTGACAAAGAAAACATGGATGCTATAGGAGGGGTTGGCTGCTGGATTTGAAAGGAAAAACAACTGCACTAGAAGGGATGTGTTATGTTGTAATTAACCTGTTTATTATTACTGAGCCGTACATTTAAAAATCTATTTACTTAGGGTGCACTGGGGCATACGACACGTAGTAAGCACTCACAGCAGCACACAAAATTAAACTGTCCTTGTGTGCAAGCAGGACTCTGTGCATCCCCCGTGGCCTGTGTGGGTCAGGGCCAGGACAAGCCTCTGGGAGCCCAGATAAGCTCTCTGTGGCTCTCCCTTCTCTGCTGATCCTGAATAAGAGAGAGCAGGGAAAATCGTATCAACAGGAAGAACATAAAATAAGAATGACCACACGGGGTCAGCTCCAAGGTTCTTCCAGCCCCAAATGCACCTGCAGCCCTCTGGGTTTATCATGCAGCTGGTGTGAGTCAGCTTTTGGTGGTGGTTTCAGTGGAGAGGCGGACAGAAGCCATAGACAGAAATCCCGGGAGGAGCAGAACACAACAGGGGAAAATCATACCAACAGGAAGAAGGTAAAATAAGAATGTCCACACGGGGTCAGCTCCAAGGTTCTTCCAGCCCCAAATGCACCTGCAGCCCTCTGGGTTTATCATGCAGCTGGTGTGAGTCAGCTTTTGGTGGTGGTTTCAGTGGAGAGGCGGACAGAAGCCATAGACAGAAATCCAGGGAGGAGCAGAACACAACAAGAGAAAATCATATCAACAGGAAGAAGGTAAAATAAGAATGACCACACGGGGTCAGCTCAAAGGTTCTTCCAGCCCCAAATGCACCTGCAGCTCTCTGGGTTTATCCTTCAGCTGGTGTGAGTCAGCTTTTGGTGGTGGTTTCAGTGGAGAGACGGACAGAAGCCATAGACAGAAATCCAGGGAGGAGCAGAACACAACAAGAGAAAATCATATCAACAGGAAGTAGGTAAAATAAGAATGACCACACGGGGTCAGCTCAAAGGTTCTTCCAGCCCCACATGCACCTGCAGTTTTCTGGGTTTAGCCTTCCGCCCGAGCGAGTCAGCTTTTGGTGGTGGTTTCGGTGGAGAGATGGACAGAAGCCACAGAGAGAAATCGATGGAAGAGTAGAACACAACAAACCAAGCCGACTGCACTCCCATCATGCAGCTTTTGCTCCACAGGAATCCCTGAAATAAAATACAGGGAGAAGGAGTGGGTGAGAGCTGGAGAAACCACAGCAGTGTCCCCGTGTCCCTTCAGGCACTGCAGCGTGGTGAGAACGGTCCTAAGTGGGAGTGTCTGTGCCCTTAGCTCAGGGATCAGTTTGTCTGCACTTACGCCTGGGCCTTGTGAGCTCGGGGAGGCAGAGGAGCTGATCCAGATGTTACTGACGCTGGGGATGGAGTCATCCTCCTTTTCCACAGGGCTGTGCCCACTGCTCCTTGGAACACCTCTGAAATCAGCTGGCTGAGGAGGTTTTACTGAACATAGAATCTTAGAATGGCCTGGGTTGGAAGGGACCTTAAAGGTTTTGTCACAGCTGCTTTTCTAGGGGCTTTTTTTTGTGTGGTTGACTTACTTTGACTGTCTCGAGTTTGAGAGCCACATTCTGCAGCCATTTGCTCTCTGTATCAACGGGAAGTCTTTGCTCAGGGGTGCTGGCAGAAGCCAGTTNTTTACTGAACATAGAATCTTAGAATGGCCTGGGTTGGAAGGGACCTTAAAGGTTTTGTCACAGCTGCTTTTCTAGGGGCTTTTTTTTGTGTGGTTGACTTACTTTGGCTGTCTTAAGAGCCACATTCTGCAGCCATTTGCTCTCTGTATCAACGGGAAGTCTTTGCTCAGGGGTGCTGGCAGAAGCCAGTTCCAATGTTTCATAAAATAACATCTCAGTCCTTTTCAGCAGCTTGTCATTTTCCTGTTTTGTTTAATTCCTGTAACTGTCTTCATACTAAACCCTAAAGCTGCAGTGTACATTTTGGGTTTCTGTTACAATGCTTGTTTTTGTAGCGGGAAATGTAATCCCTGAAATGCCTGTGTTTAAGAGGATGCAAATCAGCTTCCAAGCACAATGCCTTGGGAACGTTTCTTTCATGCAAAACCTGGCTAGATAAATAAGGAGGGGAGGAGGGAGCAGGAAAAGGGATTGTTCGCTTCTATAAACAAAAAGAATTAATTATGCTCAGTAAATGACAGATGGGTTAAGATCAAAATCTGAATCTTTCTCAATGTGGGTGAAATCCACGCTCCTATCTCTGAGTTGCATCAACCCCATTGCACGGCCTGGCCGGTGCCGTGGGGCAATGCCACGGCTGGCACTCCCGCCTGTCCTGGCACAGCGCTGGGGACAGCAGGCCCTGCCGTGGCTGGATGCAAAATCCCTCTGCTCTGAGCCCCAAGTGTCCCTGGGCCACATCTGCTCCGTCAGGGAAGCCCCAGCCTCCCGCCGGTCCCGGGCAGAACAAAGCTTGTCCTTCCTGGTGTTCACCACCCGGAGCGGCAGCAGGAAAAGGGACCCAGCGGAGCCCTGGGTTAACGCAGCTGTAGGAAGCAGTGAAATGCGTTTGGAAGCTCACAGGGAGCAGGAAAACTCCATCCAGAGGCATTGTCCTGCTGGTGGCAATCCGGTACTCAGCACGCAACAGCTGCCGTACGCTTATTTATTTACCTCTGGAATGATAAATTCCTTGGAAGGCATCTCTGCACTCCCAGTTCCAGCCATGCACAGAGAGAGCTGTGAGCACAGGAGGGGACATCCGAGGGCACACACAGCTCATGCCACCGTGCATCCCAGGGCTGGCATAACTAGAGAATAGGTGGAATCAAGGAATTACTCCCCTTCTCTCTCTCCCAAGTATTTGGGGATTTCAGCTCTCCTCGTTTGTCTCCAAATAAGAGCGATGCCCAAGGATTCTAAAAGGAAAAACTGTTCTCCAGCTCCTGTTCCCACCTCTGCTAGAGAACAGCCTGGGGACAGTCACTCTACCTGCTCCATCCTCCCTCCTTCCACTGGCCCATTACTTTGACACTCCATTATTTCACATTTGCAAACGCATTCTCAAACCTTTCTTGAAAGCAAGCGATAGAAGCGCAAATTCTTATTATTGCTCTTGAAGAGCTTTTTGCAAAGCTGTTGTTAATGAGCTTGCTTAATGAGCTTTCTTAAATCTATATTTATACCCTATATACAGCTGTATATAGATAGAGCAGCGCCTAAAATGTGTGTGGATTGCACACACATATGCCTGGGAAAATGAAGGGTGATTAACACGCATCTTCTTCGCTTATACCGTGCAAGTATTTATTCGTTTTTCTTTGGAAATTGGAGAGATAAAAGATCCATTCTGGAATAAAATAATTCCGTGCATATGTGCTCCGTGGTTTTGTTTATGAGCCCCAAGTATGCGAGTGTGTGTGTGTGTGAGACAGATGGTGTGTCTGTTTGTGAGAGATATGATGCGGGGATGAATGTGTGTAAAAATACAGGTTTCTTAAGGGCTTTTTTATTTTTTTTTTTTTTTTTTAAGGAAAAGACAAAATAACAAATGCCTGCTCAGTGCATTATTTCCTGTGTCATGCTCTTTGTCAATATGACAGAGGAGTATTCCTGCAGAAGGCAAAGCTGCCCCCAAAAGTGAAGGGTGCTGCCCCCAGGGCTTCGAGCTGGGCATCGTGAATTCTCTTCAAGTTTTCAAAGTCCTGGGAAGTTTTGATAAGCAAATACTTTCTGGGCTCTGCCTCTTATTGGCTGTTTCTTCACCGCCAGATTTTGACACAAATAATCTGATTGAAAAATCAGGGAGGGGAACAGGGGGAAAAAAAAACAGAGAGAAAAAAGGAGAAGTATCTATTTCAGCCGACTGCGACCAAGTGAAAAAGTGGAAGAGGAGTCCTGAGAGAAGACAACGTCTCGCTTGTCTGGGGAGATTTCAAGGCAAATCCAGTAAAGCAAAGTCCCTCAAACAGGTGATTGATTTATTCTTTTAAACACTTTTAATTGCATTGGTTTTCTCATTTTTCTGATATGTTTTTCTAAGCTTTTTTTCCTCTTCCTTCTTCTTCGCTTGTGTCTGCAAATATGTAACATATTCCACTGCCTGAGCCACTTGTCCTGAGGATTCCTTTATGGTAATAGTGCACTTGACTCATTTGAATTGAACCTTTTGAAATTGTATGCCATGTACTTCACTCTCACACGTGAAAATGGTAATAGAACGAAATACAAGGGATGTGACAGTGGCCTCAGGTAGCTGTGTCCCAGCCAGCTCCATCAGCAGGAGCTGCAGAGTTTTTTACTTTGCCATTGAGGAGAGGACAAACTGTGTTTTTCCTTTTAATTGCTCTTTTGTAGGGCCAGACCTTTACATTCAGAGAGCAGCACACCTCTGCTGCCATCACCTGTGCCAGTTTTTCTAGATGACAATTCAATTTCTCCCATTCAGGATTTTTGCTTCGGATCCATCTTTTATTATTTTCCCATCCCTTTTTAATATAGGCTGATTAATCTAACAGTTTTTAGCATATGGAATTAGCTATTTATAGGCGCTTCTCATATCGCAAGATTGATTCAATACGTTAATGATTTGCAAGTTCACATTGAAATTGCATGTGTACATTAAGGAGATCTGGAATTTGGGGATTGCCCTATAGAATTCCATCCACGGCAGCCTAAGGCAAAGTTTCCTAAGGCCAGTGGCATTCCCAACATCACAGGGAGCTACGTGAGCTTTCTAGAGAGCAAATGCTGCGATTACAGTCTGAATATGTTTTTCTGGGTGTTGCAGCTATACCAGCATTTCTGTTCAACTTCTTGGACAAAATTTCCACCATAATTTGCTGCCTCTGCCATAATGTCCGTTTATCCAGTCTTACCACAAGAATTAAAAATGTCCTGTTTATTTTTCGACTAAAAAAGTCACATTTAAATTACTCACCCCAAGTACATTCAATTTTGCAAGGGTGGACTAGTGAAGACATGATTAATTTTATTGTAAAGAGCTGAAATTCTTTCAAATTTGACTTTATATTTGAAGAGTCAAGAGTCCATAAAACCTCTCATTTTATTTTATTTGGGCTCTTAAAACACAGACACATCGTGTTCTACTTTGAGCTTTTGCTCTTCAAAAATGTAGTCTTTTGAAAGGTAAACTATTCTGTATTTTTGGAAGCTTCACCTTCTCCAGGAAAAAAAAGAAGAAGAAAGCAGAAAAAAGCAATATTAAGATATAAATATAAATATAAATATAAATATAAATATAAATATAAATATAAATATAAATATAAATATAAATATAAATATAAATATAAATATAAATATAAATATAAATATAAATATAAATGAAGCAGTGGAAAGGAAAAAGCCTTTTTTAGCCTAAAACTTTTTATGCTCATCAACTTAGCTGAAGATGTGATGTAATGTACTACTAGTGAGTACTAGCATTGTAATGCCAGTTAAAATTTAATGTTTCACTGAGTGTAGCAAGAGAAAGTGTTTAGTCTCTACAATTAACCTTGGAAATCTGAAAAGAGAATTACTGGAATTTAGAGAAAAATGCAAGTCAGCTTTAGAATGGAGCTTTCACTGCAAATTGTGTTCAGCGTGGCACAATCCTGCAAACGCTGTCCCTGCCAAAGGGTTCATAAACTGATTCACTGAAAATATGAATTTCCTCTAAATTACATCGAAGGACCAGTCCTGTGGGTTTGGGCACTGAGAGCTGGGGTGCAGTGAAGTGAGAGTTAGGGCTTCCTGAGGAACATAGGATCCAGTAAAATGAGGATCCTGGAGTCAGAAGCGAGCCCTAAGGAGAAGAAAACAAGCCCATTTGCAATGTTTCAGTATCCCATTCGAGTTTTATCTGGGATACTCTGCAAAATCACCCAAAAGCATCGCTGAGGATGAAGGAACTTTGAGTTTGAACATGCAGATGCTGGATCTGCTTTCAGATCTGACTGAGGAATTTATAACTGGCAAAAGAAACCCTTCTAAGGTGCTTCAGGTGACGTACCCAAAATAGTGAAGCAGCTTTTTTCCCCTTGGCTCCTGCTGTCTTTTCCTCAGGGCACATTATAACATTATTATACTGCTGCATGAATGGCAAGCAAATGAGAATGTCAATTCTAGACACCTACTGGTTTTATATCTTATATTGAATTAATAAAAATGCCAGAACACTTCCATTTTGGATGGGCACTCCTGCCCAGGCAATAAATTCCCTTGTGCACTTACCAGTCCAGGTAGAAACTGCCGCCACAGGGGCTGAAAGGAACAGACTCCAAAAAAAGAAAGTTTAATTTTCAGCAAAAGATTGAATATAATTCTGTCAGAAGCTTCTAAAACGTAGCAGGGTCCATTGTCCATAGCACTGCTTTGCCTGGGAAACAGAGTGAGCTATTAGGAGCAGCTGATCACTTGCTATAGATAATCTGGAGTTTCAAGGAAAGGCAGTATTTTTTCCTCCCACAATCTCTGCTTGTAGCTTTCCTCTAGCCTGGTTATGTGAATCACAAAGCCAGTCCAGTGCAGTTGTTAATTAACTCCACTTTGGGCTCCCAGTTCCTTTTTTTTTTCTGTGAAATGGGGTGGGGGAAGGTGACTTCCTTTTGCAACGTTCAGTCCATTAAAGATCGTTGTGCTCAGTCGTGGTCCTTATCAGCAGTCAGGATACTGGACCAAATTCGACTTTCACACAGGCTGGGGCAAACACATCCAGAAAGATTCTTTTTACTCATGGACATCTGCCTTCAATCACCACCAGAAAAGAGGGGCTGTACTTAGTGCTGTCTGTCCTTGGCATGTGGGCACTGCCATAAAACTCTGCTGGATTGCTTAGGACACCCATCTCCAGTGCTCTGATTTACCTGGCTGAGCTGCCCTGCTGCTGCCACAGGATCCTCCAGGATTCTCTATCCTCAGGGCAGGGAGAGTGGCTGTTCCAGCAGGCACAGATGGATGCTCTCACCCTGCAGTTACCCACTGCCAGAGCCTCTTCCTCCCCCGTGGAGGAAGCCCAGGGAAATGAACTGGTTAATTCAGGCAGAGAAATCCATGTCTGAAGCTTCCTGGCATGAATACCCCCCATTGTGGACACACCACATGGGAAAATCCCTGTGACACGAGTGGAAATTCCGTGCCTGAAGGGTTTGAGGCAGCACTTTAACTTGGGGCAGGTCAGAAAAGCAGAATTGGGTCCATGCACAGGTACCTCAGCTGGGACTGGGCAAGAGCTCAGCAGAGCTGCTGGAATGGGAGGGACACGGGCTGAGCAGAGCTGCTGGAGGGTTATAACCTCTGCAGAACACTCCTGTGTTTGCACTGACTGGAGCTATTTCTGTGCCTGCAGCTTTTCACTGGGCAGAGACTCTTTACAACACTTTGAATGATCCTCATTAGAGAGTTCCAGGAGAGCAAAAAGCAGCCGTGTACTTCAGTGCCCCTTCCCTCAAGGGCCTGCTTATGGTTCATCCTCAGTACTGTTCTGTCCTTTTTCTAAAATTAAATTAGAAATCTACTCTTGGCCTCAGCTTTCTCTTATTCATCTCAAGCTACAGATAAATTTCTTGGAAAAAGATGAAGAAAAACAGGTGAGTCATTTCAGAAGAAAAAAATGGTTAGAACCAGCAAGAGTTATCCCTGAAATCATAGATGGAGCAGTGGGAATCCTGGACCAGATTTAAAAAGACAGCAGCATATCCAAAGGCAGCTGGGCTGGGGGTACCCTGGCAATCCCTCTGAACCTGGCTGTGGGAATCCCACAGCTTTAGGCACCACTGTAAATGTGGCCCTCAGACCTTTAAACAAAACACCACTGTGCTCTGTAATTATATTTAGCATGAAGGGGTAGTACAGGCACTTCTGAACTCTGGGAAACAGACCTTTCCATCCCCGGCTGTTTGGGATTCCAGGACTGCTCTGTCCTTGGACAGACATTTCATGTCATTCCTGCTTAACAGGAGCAAACTGCATGGATTTTGGGGGGATTTCCTTTAATAAGTAAGTAGGTTCCACTGAACTTCTCTCAGGAAAGAACAAAATAGCATCGTTTCCAGTCCACAGAGAGCCAGGACTTTGTGCTGACTTTTCAAATGAAATATAGCAAGATTTGTTTTTAGTGCCTCTATCCCAAACAATTACAAGGAAAAATGCAAATACATATGCAAATGAGGCACCAGCTGATATTACTGCACACAACATCATCGCTGTTGCCACCCTGCCTCCACGAGAGCAGTTACCAGCCCCAGGGAGCGGGCACAGGGAGGGCTGGCTTCTGGGCAGCAAAGATAACACATGCATTGCAAGAGAATTTGGTATGATTAAACTTCAGCATTTTATGTTTGTCCCTAACCCGCCATTTCAACGGTCTGCAATATTTGAGTGGGATCCCAAAAGGTGACTTCTCACCCAGCCCTGCGACTCTGCCTCTGCTCTGCTGTTGTTTGTCAGCCAGAACTCAAACTACTCAAGCAAGAGGGAAGCCCTCCACACATCGTTCTGCAGGGATTTCCCACTGTCTCTCTCCTATTATTGATGTTGTTTCTATCTTAGTGTTTATACAATAATTTCACAGTAGAGCCCAGGCCATGGCTTGGGCCCTTCCAGGTGCAGCACAAACAGACTTTCTCCAGTGGGGATCTCTAACCTGTGGTTCCCACTGTGTCCTCTCAGGGAGGAGAAGCTCAGAGATGCAGCCTGTCCTGTAGTCAGAGCAGGACTACAAGAGACAGATCCTGGCTTCCAACGTGTCTGCCACGGAGAGTTTTGGTCTGTAACACAGCTCTGGGGTTAAGCCTGTCCCTGTTTCTCCAGCTACACCATAAAGGTCGCTGTGATCCTTTGCCTCAGCCTGGGCTAGATTGTGAAGTGTGATTTTTACACAGCACACTTAATCTGAAACAAGTGGGAAGTTGCTCCCCAAGCCACAGAGATTCACCTGCAGTTTTTCTGTGTTTCGTCCCAGAAGGTGAATGGAAGATGCCACGTTCCTTTTTGGTGAAGAGCAAAAAGGCTCACACCTATCACCAGCACCGCTGTGTGGAAGATGACCTGCCAGTACTCACGTGGGGCCCAGTCACCTCTCCCTGCACTGGTGAGTCAATCCATCCACGGGGCCTGTAGGAACACACCGGGGCAAATCAGTAATTGAGTAGGCAGCTAAAGGAGCAGGAGGAGCGAGCTAAAGAGCATCCAAGGGCTTCCGCACAGGGGTGTCAGTCTAAGGGCAAACTGATCCCTTACTGTGTGTCCTTTCCTACACCAAATCCACCCTGTCCCACTGAAACCAAGTTTAGATCCTCCCCCTTTCTTGCTTGATTGCTGGGGAGATTTGAGATAGAAGATGCTGGGTGGTCACATTTGGGAAAAATTACCAACTTCAGGCCACCAACAGCTGGGAAAAGAGCTTGCACTGGGTTGTCCGTGTTCTACAAACTCACAACTCTGCCACTTCCATCTCCCGTTTCCTGTGTTCACTGCCCACATTCCCTCTGGACTGCATCTTCTCTACCTCAGGGTGTTACCATCTCTTCCTGGTGCACTGTGTTAACACCACCCAACACAGTTCTGCCCATCCCTGCTGTCCTCCCTCTGCTCCTACTCCCGCTCTCCCACAGCCATCCAAGCAGTGGCAGGGCCAGGGTAATTATCTTCTTCCTTCAGGCACCATTCAAATTTTCTTTATTCAAATTTAGGATTAATTTACCCTTTGTTCTAGCCCTGGCTATCAGATGAGAGTCTAGCCCTAAGATAAGTTTGATAAAACAGAAAGGAGGTAACATTTTAATTTCCATTCCTGCCATGTCCTTCGGCCGTTTGTTGTGTCTCTGGTGCAGTGGCAGGTTTTGACAACAGGTAAATATCATCCATCAGCTGATCTGTCCCATCTCCAGCAGAAAGGAGACACATGTTGGACCTCTGTCCAATTTAGATTCTTACTACAAAGTTTAACAAAGGTTGGTTGGTGTCTTTAAGGGCTGGGACAAGCATGGAGAAATAAACAGGAATGTGAGCAGGAGGAGACGAGGCTCAGTGCATAAGGACTTGCCTCCCCTCTCTGCTTCCCTACTTGGCTGTCCATAAATCCAGGTTAACAATACCCAGCTCTCTTAGGAGAGGGGTGGGGAGGTTAATAAGTTAGTGATTGTTAGTTACCCACACAAACGGAAATGGTTTTAAATAGGGAAATTATTCTTCCACACATAATTCTAGGGTTGATCTTCTCTAACTGTATCAGGTATCAAGTATCCTATCATCTCATCCTACCCCCCTCTACCTTGCCTATCTCATTCTGCTTGGAATTTCCCTTTGCCAGCAATGGGCAGACCTTGAATGCTGATTGCATCACTCTGCGCTTCCTCAGGGAATGGAGCACGGGCTGCTCTCCAGGCACGAGTTCACACACGAGTGCAAAACTCACCTAAACAGACTCTTCTTGTAACAGCAAGAGCGACATAACTGTGACACTGCTCTTTACAGCCACAGGAGACAGGACACCAGAGGACATCAAGAAACAGGACCTGGAATGTGTGGTTCCAAAACAAGAAAAAGACCCACCTGAACTGAAAGAAGAAAGTGTCCCTGTCCAGTACCTGAGCAGGATGCTGCCAGGCCCTTCAGCTCAAGGTTGGCTACCCAAAACCCCAACTGCAAAAGAGGTCAGGGCTGAGCTGGTTATGGAGCCTCTAAAACTGGGCCCAGATTTTCAGTAAATAAGAGCTCTTATTTTGACATCAGTGATCAAACTCGTCACAGGCAGAGCTCATCAGGAGCATTCTGAATTCCCCTTCACAGTGCTGGTCTAGGCCAGAAAGAATGAAGGAAAATGCTGTGATTTCCAGTGAATGAACCTCCCCATCTTAATGCAGCTCTGTGCTCTGTGGGTTGAGGCAGGTGTCCACAGGATGCTTGTTCAAACACCCCATTGAGGAGGGCTAGCAGGGGGCTTAATATTCCCTTAGCCATAAAATTTCCACAGCATTCTTTGCCACAAAAATCTCCTCAGATTGAAATCAAAGTCACAATAGGAACTTTACCTGGGGATTCAGGATTTGAATCAAAGAAAAGTTGCCAACTGCAACTCCAGAGGTCAGGGAAGATGGGGAAACAGGAGACGGAGAACTTTTTTACAGGTGCCCAACTTCAGGCAATGGTGTGACACTCACTTGTCCCTCTCCTTTGCAAACTCAGAGGTGGCCATGCCAGGGCTGCAGATCAAGGACTGCACTAACACAGCGAGCACCCCGACCTTCTACAAAGCTGGCTTTTCCTGGGGCGCTTTCCACGTGCCGTACAGCTACCAGCAGATGTCTTCCAGCATGCAGTCAGCCCTCCTGGAGCACCCCGTGAGCCTGTATGGGAGCCACCTCTTGCCAAGCACCGAGCCCCCCCTGGATTACAGCCTGCATTATTCCTCGGACATGGAGACCTTCCACTGCATGAAGTGCAACAAGGTGTGTGTTGGGTGAGAACCTCTGGGATGGAGAGGGCCTGGAGGGATTTTTGTTGCACACATGAAGCATGAAACCCATTCTTCATGCGGTCACACCAAAGTGTGTGGCTCAGGAGAACCATGCTGTAGTGCAGAGCCTGCAGTCAGGAGAACAAGGACAAAGGTGCTGGGAATGCTGCAGTTCACAGTTCTCACAGAGGGGAGAATTAGATAAAGAGAAACAATTGAAAACAGAGATGGAGATGCGGCCATGTCATGTCAAAAAAATCACTGTCCTTTCATTTTGCAGGTGTTCTCCACTCCCCATGGACTGGAGGTCCACGTCCGAAGGTCTCACAGTGGGACCCGTCCCTTTGCTTGTGAAGTGTGTGGAAAAACCTTTGGGCACGCTGTGAGCCTGGAGCAGCACACCAACATCCACTCCCAGGTGGGTGGCATGGTTCCAGAGAACCAGCTCTGGACCTCAGCTCTTGCTAAATCCATCATAGAGGAAGTGACACCTCCTAGGTTACAAACGTGGTGCCTTTCCTGTAGCATGCAGTGACAAGGACAGGAGCTCTGAAGACCACAGGCCGTAGCTCTTGGTCTCACAAATCTCAGACTGCCCTTGAGAATTCCTTGGGAGGGAAGGGAGCATCATTGCTACTCGCTCTTCCGTGCCTCACCTCCTGCTAAAAGGTGCAGGAGTTTGGATCACAAGATGTGATCCATTTCCATAATTAACCCTCCCTGCCTTCCCTTTGTGCTGCACCCAGCATTATCACTCCACGAGCCAAGGAGATTTGCTTATCAAATCTACAATTCTCATCACTCTTCAAGCTCTGTCACATGTCTTGCAGCCTCAGACATCCCGTGATTTTCCTTCCCCAACAGGAAAGAAGCTTTGAGTGCAAGATGTGTGGGAAGACATTCAAACGTTCCTCCACCCTCTCCACTCACCTCCTGATCCACTCGGACACACGGCCCTATCCCTGCCAGTACTGCGGGAAGCGCTTCCACCAGAAGTCGGACATGAAGAAGCACACGTACATCCACACGGGTGAGCAACAAGATATTCCACTAAGAACAGGAAAATTAGAGCCCATCAGGCCGGTGCACATACACAGTCCCCAGGCACAGAGATATTGGACTGGGGGTAGGTGTCCAGGGGCACTGGAAAGTCATTATTCCATGTGGGGTGAGATAGCAGGAGGCTGAAGCACGTCCTCTGCCTGACAAGGAGGTGGTTACTGACCAGCCTCTGGTGCATGTTGTGGTTGTACCCAGCCCTGGATGCAGGGAGTGGGTCACTCAGCTGGAAAGGACTGTCCCTGGTTCTTCCCACCCTCTGGTGCTGGATCACAGTCCAGACACATCACCAGGAGAGCTGGGCTGGCAGCAGGCTGATGCCCAAGCACAGCCAGTCAGGTCTGACTCTGCTAAAACACATTTCTACCTCCCTTCCTTCATTTCTTTTACCATTTCCTGTGCTCTGCAGGGGAGAAGCCCCACAAATGCCAGGTGTGTGGCAAAGCCTTCAGCCAGAGCTCCAACCTGATCACCCACAGCCGCAAACACACCGGCTTCAAACCCTTCAGCTGCGAGCTCTGTGCCAAGGGCTTCCAGCGCAAGGTGGATCTGCGGAGGCACCGAGAGACCCAGCACAGCCTCAAGTGAGGGCTGCCTCCAGGTCTTTGCTAGAGCTCCCACTTCATGCAGCAGGGAAGAAGACTGTCCCCAGCACCACCTTCCACCTCATAAAGCTCCTGTGGTGTCCTGTGTTCCCCTGGGGACTGGCCAAGTCATGCATTGGCTTCGGTGTTTGGCACCACAGGGCCTTGCACTTCCCAAAGAACCCTGTGGGAGCTCTCACTTTTTGATTGCAACAGGTACCGGCCCAGATCTGACATCACCTGCTCAAGTGTAAATCCAGAGGAATTCCTCCAAGGTCACTATTACTCTGGATTTACACCAGGAGCAGAATCCGGTTCGTCAGGCTGCCCAGAGGGGAGGAGGGGACTCCTGGGCTGGTGGCAGCAACAATCTGTGCCAAGCTGGTGCTGTAACCGTGTTCTGCTCCGATGGCTGGGAGGATAAGCCCAGGGCATGCAGATAGATTGCTTTCAGTCAGCTGCATTCAACCTGGACAGGCCTTCTGCAGAGACTTGCCCAGGCCATAAATTCTGCCAACAGACACCTAAAGTCATTTCTTTCAGCAGAGCATTTACTGTGATCAAATGACAAGTTAACTGTGCTGTATTTTTAGCTTGGAGTGGGAGGAAAATACTGAAGAAACAGCTCCTATCCCTAGCTGATAACAGGGGTCTCTAAACACATTCCTCAGACACACCACGCTGCAGGGATCCCGAGAAGGCTCCAGGAAGAGCCACGGCGCAGCACCAGGCAGGAGCTAACAATCCCCATGCCTTGGTACCATGGGAGGGTCTGGCTGCGCTTGGAATCGGGGCTGGTATGTCCCACAGTATTTCACTGCATGCTGGACATGCCAGCTTAGAGCTGTCCTGAGAAATCCTGGGTCACTGCATGGGCAGGAGTGGCCCTGGATATCGATGTCAAGGGCCAGAGATCTGCTTGCCAGCCACTCTCTTCAAGGAGGAAGTGACTGAGCCTGTACATGTTGGCAGAGCATGCGAGTACCTCACAAATATTATACAAAGAGAGCAGTGGTATTTCCTCCTTTTGCCAGGTCTAGGGGTTGAAGCAAAGCACTGGAGCAAGTAAAGAACCAGTTCCCCTCCAAGCTCTGCCAAATTTTCTCTCTCTAACCTTTGGCAAGTCACTGCACTGGGCTTTTGTTTTTCCAGCCCTCCTGGTGACGTGGGGCCATTCACTCAGGTTTGTGGAGTCCCCTGAGTTCTTAACAGGAAGGACAAAGTATTATTATAGCATTATTATAACATAGACAAGTGTTTTCAGTTAACTGGGGCATTGTAGCAGCACATGGCTCTCTCCATAACTGCGTCCCTGAACACACAGCCTCGGACAATGACACCAGTGGGAATTACCCTGGGAATGGGCTGTGACCATTTCACTCCAAAGGCTTATGAAGGACGGCTGTCATCATGGGCAAAGACAAAATGGTCCAAGTGGAAAATTCATATATTGCCTAGAGAGAACAGCCCTCAGTTCCACCGCCGTAAATCCCAACTTATTCTCCTAAGACCTAAAATGTACTTGCCCCTTTTATGCTGTGCCTAAGCTGTAAGTCATTAATATGTATCTGGAAGCTCAAACCCAGAGTCTGTACTCCTGGCTTTACTTGTACACTGTAAATATGTATTTATACTTATTCTAATGTATATTTTTATTGCACTATACCAGACAGTGACATGTACAGGCCTGCTGGGATTTATCTGATAAATCTGTTCCTTCTTAGTAACTGGGCTAACACAGTTTATTTCATGTTCAAAACACCTATTTAAAGAACAGCTCATGCCTGACTCTGGGGACACAGGCAGTGGGGATGGGGTGAAAAAGGAGAAGGGAAAGAGTCTAAGATTGCTCTGTATGGTTTGAGTGGGAATAAAGATGGAAATTCACATGCAGGAAAGGGCTCCCATTAGAGAGACTTTCATCCTGGAGACAGATTGGTGCCCCACACAGCCAGAGCAGGAGGGCCACACCAGATACAGGGAATGTGTGTCCAACAGACAGTGCCAAACCCCCCATTAAACCCCTGCTGTCCTCCCCTGAGTCATTCTGGGAAAGGTGCATAACCTGTGCTGGACCTGGTCCCCAGCCCCACACACACACACACGTGAACACCCACACGTGCACAAGCCTTGCTCGAGCTAAAGTCATTGCAGCTTATTAAAACTACTGCCCAAAATGCAAATCGTGTTTGTTATTCCCCTTGTCCTCCACAAATCTGCAAACAGAAATATTCAAAGAGGGTGTCAGCATCTGGACTGGTCATGAGAAAAACCCTCCAGCCCCAAACCACAAGGACACACCAGCACAGACTTCCCTGGGGACAGCAGGTGTGCCTGACTCATGTAAAGCTCCCCAGTTTTGGCCATTTGGAGTCAAGTGCTGGCACACATCAGTTGGCAAGAGTGCCTGTGACCACTCATAAAACCAAACCAGACAGCTGGTTCCTCTGAGCCCCATGAAGAAAAGCTGCTCTATCTAGATTTTCATTCCTATCCCTGATTTCCAAGGTACAGAGGAGCTATAACCTTCAATGGACAGCTGGGATCTTCTCTGCTGTGTGCTCCTGCAGCTTCTCCCTCCTGACACAGCACACATCACCCCAGTCCTGTCTGCCGTTTCCCCAGGACTCCAGGGCGGGTTACTGAGCCCAGATATTCCTGAGGAGCAGCTACACCGGAGGAGGCAGTGTGAGCCTTAGCCTGGTGTTTGTGAGGAGCCTGGGGAGCACATCCCAGGAGATCCAGGGACTGCTTTGGCTGGATGGGCAGCGAGCGGAGGCGCGCTCCGGGGTGGCTGCAGGCAGTGTGCTGCTGCAGAGCTCAGGAGAACGTCTGTGGCCAGAGCAGCGCAGGGGATCCAGGCTGACCCACTCCCCCAGGCACGGGCAGCGTATCTCCAGAGGCACAGCCTGTGGATGGCGGCCAGCTGGCAAAGGCACCAGAGAGACAGAACAGCCAGAGACAGGAGGTGACAGAAGGGAGGAGGAGCACAGGGAATTAACTTGCAGTATTTTCCACTAAGACACTACAGTTTCTTCCTCTTGAGTAACGAGTTGCCACTTTCAGATCACCTGATGCCCAAGCCCTGGCATTGCTTTAGGCCCATGGATGCCAGCAGCCCATGGGAAAAACAAGGCAGAGCCCCACAGCCCCTTCTTCACTCCCAGCATGGCACCAGCCATGGGCAGACCTGCTACAAAGAGCAGGCAAAGGCTGCCTCGATCCTTGGAGCTGCTGGATCTACACCACGGGTACCCAAGGATGCTCAGCACCCGTCAGGACCTGGCCATGGCTGTCACTGACTCCAAACACACCTGGCCTTGCTCTCCAAACATGCAAATCCTCCTCAGTTCTGATCGCCCTGGTACAACCCCTTTCCCACCACCTCCCCTCGCATCACAAACATTCTGGTCAGTCAGTCAAGGAAACAGATAGCAAAAAGCAAAATCTCAACTAATCTTTGTGGCTGAAGAAAGAGCTGATTGTTTTTGCGTCCCTTTGAGCCCGCCCTCTATCCTGTACTTCCCCAGTCCCCTTCACACCTTCTTCCTTTTATTGCTAGGGAAAAAAAAATCCTGGTCTCTGGGCTGTTTTGTTTAGCAAATGAGGGACATGCAAAGCACTAACCCCGGGCATCTGTCAGGAGGAGAGAGGTGCCTCCGTGTCTTCCAGACAGCCTTGAGGCGCTGAGAGCAGCAGCCCAGAAGAGCTATGATGAAGGGTGGGTTTCAGTTTGGCCACGGGATGAATCTGTCTCCCTAATGAGGACAGAGCCACGGGACACCGGCAGGAAGCCGAGGAGTGTTCCCAGCTAGCACAGCATCAGGCTGGAACTTATCTTCAGGCTGGAATAACCGCACGGAGTGCAATCCTGGACAAGGCAAAATCCTGAAGATTTCTTGAGCTGGCAGTTGTTAGGGAAGCCCTAAGACGAACTGAAAGGAAGGAGAGGGAAGAATTAGACTCCAGTTGGGTACAGGTTCTACTGGTAAAAGTTATTTGCTGCATCCAGTTGCTTCCCGCCTTAGACATCACGAGAAAGTGTTGTCAGTGAAAAAAAGATAAGAGCAGAGTCCCTTGTCCTCACAGCAGGTTGTTCCTCAGTCTCAGGTGATGGAGACACACCAGCAGTTTAATTCCAGCCCGTCAGCACAGCACACGAAGGAAAACCTGAAGGCATGGGGCAGTCTCCCAGAAACAGCTGCATACACATTTCCTTGCACAGGGAAAATATTCCTGCCTGCCATTAAGGGCCTAACGTGGGAATGGATATGGAGTTCAACCTGCAAAGCTGCTACAGAATAATAAAAAAAAGTACATCACAAACAATTTTTTAAACACTTAATCTGCTCACAAAGCAGGGATTCCCCCCCCCCTTTCACACGGAATAGCCAATCCACACAGAGGAGGCAACCTAGAATAGCCACAAAAAATTATTGAAGGATAGTGAATTTCTGTGCTGGATGAGAAGTAAGAAAACAGAGATCCCTGCAGAATTCCTGATCCACCATCTTAAAACTAACAGTCACCATGGACACACACTGATCTTAAGGCTGCAATTCTAAGCTGAGACTTAAGATCTGCCACACATTTCCTGCATGACCTTGGGCAAGACTTGAGTGCTGGATTTCTGAAGTCGTTCAGCGCACTATGAAGCTCTCAGAAGCTCTTCACCCCATCTGCGAAAGGAGGATAATCATTCCCCCTCTCCCCTTCATTTCACTTGTTTATTTCAACAGTAAGATAGTCAGGAATGAGACTGCTCCTCCTTATCTTCCACATCCAGCACCTCGCACAATGGAGCCTTGATCTGGGCTGGAACGCCTGAGCGCAACTGCGACACCACCAACGAGTGATAGGAACCGAGTCCAGCAAAGCACCCTAATTCCAGAGCTGGCTCAGCAATCCTCCAGGCAGGCTCAGCGAGACCCTGCATTACACCCACTAAACTCAAAACCAGCAGAGAAACAGGGCAAGCAGAGACACAGGGAGGATAAACCAGACACGAGCATTTCCACTGGTGAATAATACTGCAGGGAGAGTGACAGAGCTGGATATGGATGCATTAAACACCCCACTCAATGCCCTCTCTTTGAATGTGCTGCTTCAATCTGAGCACTTCTCAATCTGGTCCTTGGGCTGATTTTGACCTGTGGACTCAAGGGGATCTGTGTTCACTGTAGCAGACAGCGAGGCAGGCAGAGAGCAGAGAGTCCTCAGGAATGGGGAAATCTGGGGCTGGGGAGGAGCTGAGCGTGCGCTGAGCTCAGCTTTGGTCTGATAAGTTTATCAAGCACTGCCGGCTGCTAACTGTCAGCCGGGGAAGGGAGCCTGTTAGGGAGGAGGAACAGCTCCCAGGGCAAGATAGGACAGCCCAGGCCTTATCAGAGTGCCTGAGCCAAAGAGGGAACTGGAGAGTGAGCACTTTCCAACCACTTCATCTGAACAACAGACAGATTGGCAGGAAAGGCCTGTCAGCCCTTCGCCTCTGCCATGCAGGGAGCCCCCATCCATGCAAACAACCGGGGTAAGGGGTAAGTGCAGCCTGGGAGCTGCCAACGTGAACACCGGGGCCTGAGGGAGTGCACAGGAAAGGTTTTCTTAGGAGCATTGCCCAGTGGGAGAGTCAGATTTACAACAAACAGTTCTGATGCTCACTGAGCGAGCTGCTCCTGTTCAGTTCCCAGAGCAGCACTTCTCCCCCGTGCTGCCTTCCCTAAGGGTTGGGAAGGGGATCTACCACTGCACAGTTGCACCAGCCCCTAAGGCTTGGTGTACAGAAAATTGCTCTGTCTGAAAAACAGTAAAAAACCCCAAGCAAATGGAAAGTGGAAAAACCTAACTGTTCCCATTGGAGCTGTAAAAGCATGAGCCAGCAAATACCCCTTCACATCTTCTCCTAGGGCAGCAATAACTAAATCAATACAGCTGAAGATCACGCCAGGGAGACCCTCCTGTGTTTGGATGAGCTCCCCTAGACCTGTGCAAGCTCCCTGTGCACGCACCTCAGCCATGCCAGGGAGGGGAATGAGAGATTCCTGCAGGGCACATCCCCTGCTTGGTTTCCCTGATGAAGCACGGCCAGGCAGGAGGAACCAGTGTCACGACTGCAGCTTTAACACATTTCTTTAGCCCACCAGACCATGCTATTATCAGGTCACTGCTCATCCAGACCATATGGGCAGCCCTCATCCTGCCTCCCACCACCTTTGGTTCAGCCTGGTGTCTTGGGTCCTGCCTGTATCTGGGGGTTTTACTGAGAGATGCAAGCCCTGCCTCTGTGCTGGGAGGATGTGCTCATCCTTGGCTGCCTGGGTCCAGGTGCTGTCCCCATGGCTCTCCATGGGATATGAGGCAAGAAACCTTCAGCAGCAGGTCAGGAGATCTCTGCTGTGAGCTGGTGACTCAAAGGCTCCCTTTTTGATAAGGGACATATCTAGGAAGCGATTTTTCTCCTCCTAAAGCACATATCTAAACCAGGGCTAAAGTCCTGCCTTGTATGCACCTACTTCTCTCCCTGAAGAGAGGGAGCCCAGTATCTGCAGGCATCTAAAGTTACACGAGCTGAGTCACAGCCCTGTGGTTTCTGCACCACTCTCAGGCCGAGTTTCTCACAGCTGATTCTGCTCCAGCCCATAATCTACGGTTCTCCAGATCATGAGCAGCCTCTAAGCCATTTAATTCCCCTGTGCATCAAAGGGCTCCTCAGCAAGCTCCAAGCACAACAGCCACATTCAGCACCAGCCAACACAATTCTGAGGTTCAAGGCTTCCTCATAAAGAGCAAGGGGTTTAAAAACCCGTCCCCATTGATTCTGCCTTCCTCCTGAATAATTTTAAAGCAATGGGACTTTATCTTACATCCCAGGCTCGTCTATATTAGGAGCTTTGGTGGGATTTTTAGCAGTGGTCAAGTCCACTGGTTTCTTCTCTTTATAAAATAAAAGTTATCTCTTGTCTCAGTTGAGGAAGGGGAAGTTGGAGATGACAGAGCATTCCTGTTCCTGAAAGGGCCCCATCCTGAGAGTGTGGACGTGGTGAAGCAGTGTGTCAGTCAGACATCCCTGCCTCAGCTCCCTATTTAGACCCAGCCTGTAGCAGCTTCAAGAACTGCAGATAAGAGCAAGGTAGAATTCCTGCACATGCACAGCAGTGCACTGGAGTGGCATTGTGAAAAACCTCACAAAACCCCCATAAAGCATCAAAGCAAGGTCTCTGCATTGGGATCTGCCAACCTGCAGTTTTCACCTTAAAATATTTGCCCAGATTTGAGTAGGACAATGGGAAATGGAACTCAGGTGAGCTGGACTTGCAGGCTTGCTTGTTAACCAACTTTTTATCTTACCTCCTTGAAGCATTAAAACTAAGTAGAACATCCCAAGTTAAAACTCTTTTCTTAGGAAAAGTATCATGTACGCTTGGTAAGACTTTATTTCTGAATTCTAGAAGATACTTATGACATATGCACAAAACTCATCTTCTAATGTCTTAAAGGCAGAGCTGTGAGGGCAGAAGACCTTGGGTTTCAGAGTGAACGTGCATGAGACAGCTGAGGGTTCTCATGTTACCCGGAATGCAGGCAAACAGCTGGAAAGTCAGAGAGCCGTGTCCCTGTGCCTGCTGCACAGTGCCACAACTGTGGTGATGCAGAACTCAGCAAGATTAATAACACTTTGCATTTGAATAGCTCATAGTGGCTAAGGATTTCAAAAGGGCACAACATCCAACAATCAGCAGGATTTAGCCCCCAGCCTGCAAGTTCTCACAGCATCGTTATTAATTTTGCAGAAGATACAACACAAACTTTGTGGTCATCAGGAACAATAATTTCCATTTTGGGGGTAGCACCTCCTCATCCTCTCTTCCTCAATCCCAAAGTGCCCAGCAATCTTAGCTCGGAAGGGAATGTGACTCAGGCCTTCAACTGAAGGGCTGTCACCTGCAAACCCTGAAGGCTGGATGTGGCCGTGGTTTTATCACTGGCCACCAGCTGCCTCTACAGCTCTTGCCTCCTCCCCAATGATTCAGCAAATCTTCTTCGAGGAGAAAAACAAGCACACAAGTGAACAAATCACAATGTCAGATTACGAAGATGAGCGGGGAAAAGCTGCGGCTCGAAGGAGGGAGATAAAAGTTGGTGAAGTTACACGAGCCAAGGATGAGAATGCCCAGTAAAGACAAGGTTTCTTTCAAGGGGAGCAATAATAAATTGGGAAAAAAGTGTTGTAGCTTGGATACTTTATGCTGTGAAACACTGCTAAGAGTAAGAGAACACAATGTGGAAGGAAATGAAGCATATTCTACCCTCTACTATCTGGGCATTGCACAGGGCTGATAGGGATTTTTACTGCTATAGATGAGAACTGAACAGTCCATGCTGGTTTACACTGGAACAGAGTTCCACTAAGCAAGCTATTTTCAGGAGGAATTTCTGCTCTCTGTAACCAAGACTTCCAATAATCTGGAAGCCCCTTGCCAGGCACTTTGAATATCACTGTTCCTGGAAAAAAGGATGCAAGTCATTAGCAGAGGGCAGTTAGAAGTAATCTTTTAACTCCTAACAGCTTTGGCCACTGCATCATATTTTTATATCATAGCCCTTTTCTATAAACGTTTTGTTTCCTGCTTGAGGTGAAACACAGGATCAGTGTAACAGCTCTACAGGATAGAAAATAAAAGAGAAACTCCAGCCAGACCTTAGCTAGGAGATGTAACATTTCTTCTAATGGCATTCCACTCCACTCAGAGCCCAGACTTCCAAGAACACCATGAAATCCAAAGGAAAATAAGTGTTTGGAATTTATGGAGAGCTCATACCACATTTGGGGAATCTCTCAGTGCAGCAAGTCCTCCAGTATCTGTGAGAGACATGCAGCCTTCCCCCAGGTTAAATGCAACACAAAAAGGAAGCACAAAAGGAAGAGGAGTTCAGGAGCTGTGGACACATATGGGGATGGATGAACTGTTCCCAGAGGGAACAGGGTTTTGGGGTACATACTTACACTGCCTGCTGCTCTTCCCTAGGAAATACAAAAGAAGGAACCATGGCACAACCCAGAGGCTTTCCCCTCAAGCTCACCTGGGATATTGCTGCTGTGCAAGTCATGTAAAGAGTGCCAGGGGTGTCTCCTTTTAAAGCATTTCCCTGTGCTGTGCTGCCACCTGCTTTCACAGGTCTGAGAGTTTCTCCTCAGCTCTAAAAATACTCAGGTGTGCTCTAGAACTCCAGTGTCAGCGCACCTGAAAAGGAGAGAAATTATCACCATGTTCCAGTGTTTAGAGGATGGTTACAGAGAAGATGGAGACTCCCTTTTTAGGAGCAGTCATATGGAAAAAAATGAGGTGTAATGGGTACAAGTTACTCTTGGGGAGCTTACGATTGGATGCTAGAGGACAATTTGTCACAGCGAGAGCAATCAGTCATTGGAATAATCTCCCCAGGGAAATGGTGGATTCCCCAACATTGGACGCTTCTCAGATCAGCTGGACAGGGTGCTGGGCTGTCTTATCTAGACCGTGCTTTTGCCGGGGGAGGTTGGATCAGGTCATCCTTGAGATCCCTTCCAAACTGGTATTCTTTGATTCCATTAGAATGAGCTACTGCTGCACCCTACAGGCTGAGAACAGTTCTTTTATTAGTAATCACAACTTCTAAGCCAGGCTTATGGTTTTGTGGGCAGAGGCTGGCTCCTGGGTATTTGGGGCTGGTTCTGTTTCTACCCCGTCCCAGAGCTCTCACAGAAGGAACACACTTAGCTCCCACCTTGCTGGGATGAGCGGGAGGAAGAGCAGCAGCTGTAACACAGACACACAGACATGCCATCAACCCTGACTCAAAGACCCCACGGCAGCAGGGGACACAGGGCTCAGCTGTGCCAGAGATGTCCCACAGGCTGGATCCCCGTGGGAAAGGGAGAGCTCAGGAACAGGGGGGAGATGGGCTGGAGACCTTCACCTGCTGAAGCTGCTGCCTTGTTCTGCTTTATCCCTTTAGACCTGGCACAGCAGAGGAGGCACAGGGGGAAACTGCCTGGCAGTGGCCACCTCAGCAAAAGTCCACTTGAGATGAGTGGACTTGGGGATGTGGTGAAGAGCACTACCCCTCTCAGCACACCTCACACACCCTGGGATGCAGCGAGCCCAGCTTTCTGCCAGGAATCGATGTCATGTGTTCCTGTGCCCGCACTCACTGGACCTGTGCCCTCCTGGCACTGACTGGCTTTGCCAGAAGAACAGTCTGGGAGATCTCCCACAAGAAACATCTTTCATTTTCTCACTGTTGGCCTTCATCTGCACTTTATAAAGGGAAAAAAAATATCTTAATGGCATTTCCCTGTTGCATTGCCCTTTGATACAGAGGTTGGGCCAAAGCTAAATGAATCCATTGGTCCCTTGCCTTCTGAAATCTGGAGCACAAACTTAATTTTCACATGTTCCAGTGACAGCCCCAAGTCTGTGTGAGCCACAGGCAGAATGTAAACCTGATCCCTTCCCTGTTTCTTAGAGAGGGATATACCAGTTCCCACTTTTGTGGTGAGAACCTGATTGACCTCAGCAGGGCCTGTCACCCACACAATGCCATCTTTGCGAACTTGCATGATGAAGAAATCTCAACTAAACCACTGGATGCTGCTGTCCAGACCTGGAAGAAAGTGTGCACCAATCTTGTGAATAAATAGGTGTCTACATTTTCATAATAACAGGCTAATGAGTCCTCTAGGAAGCTCAACAAGCTCCCAAGAGCGAGACAAGAATCTGAATGAGCTGGAAATACACCAGAGAAGAAGAAGGAGAAGAAAAAGAAGAAAAAGAAGAAGAAGAAGAAGAAGAAGAAGAAGAAGAAGAAAAAGAAGAAGAAGAAGAGGAGGAGGAGGAAAGAAGTTGCATTCCCAAGTGTCTCTGATTGTGGGAAGTATAGTCGGATCAGGATGGTGGCCATGTGGCCATGTGGAAAATAGAGAAGATACCTGAGGAGGTTTGGCC
>VWPU01000375.1:0-50818 GCA_013398955.1 Callaeas wilsoni | reverse complement strand
TCCCAGCTTCTGCCTCACTGCTGGAGTCCCCAGCCCTGGGGCGTTCGACAGACGTGGGGTTGTGGTACTCGGGGACATGGGGCAGTGCTGGCCTTGGCAGCGCTGGGGGAACAATAAAGAACTATTGGATGTAAAAACATCAACTCTGGAAGCAGAAAACAAACTCTGCTTGGCTCTGAGATGGTCAGGACCAATCCAAGATGTCAGAATTGCTCCTATGACTGAAAATATATATACACCGTATATATGTATGTGCACACACCTGTCTATATATATATGTATTGTGGTAAATTAATTAGGAAAAGGTATAAATGTACAAACACACAATATATGACTGTTATATAATTTAAAATTATATAACACATTAAAAAATTGAGAAGCTGCTTGAATAGAAATAAAAAAAGAAGTTAACAGATTAAAATAACTGCTTTAAACTCTCTGTTGCAAACCTGGAATAATCTCAGACTGCCAAACCAACCAGAGGTAAAAGGAAAAAAGGTTGTGCAGCAACCCAGCAGAGCAGGAGAGTGAAAAGGCGTTACTCAAAGTGTATCCAGGGAGGAAAGAGATCTCTGGATGTGACAAATTGCTCGGATAGGAACAGTAGAGTCTGACAAAAAAGGGTCTGAACAACAACTTGCTGAAGAGGTGACACCAAAACCTTGTCAGAAGCTGGAGGGGAAGGAGTTCTGGCAGGGGGATGTGACTGAGGGTGAGCATCCAGCACAGCTCAGGAGAGACCGGCGGGCTGAAAGGGCAAGGGAATTGTTTGCATTCCTTTTCGTTCTGGAGGAGATGGGAAAAAGAGGCAGAAACAAAGATGAACAGTCAGTTTTCATAATGGAAACAACTTCCCACTGCAGCTCCAGAGACCCTGTAAAATAGACCTACTCTGTTATTGGGAAATTACCTGGGGACTGGAGGTGTGTGAGTGCAACGACAACTTTCGTTAATGGCACAGAATCAAGCAGGGTGAGCAAAACCTGAACTGGTGCAACAGCTGCACAAAAATCTTGCAAAATCCAGCGTCTGATTTCTAAAGAGCTGAATTTCAGTGCCAAATCCTGCACAGGAGAAAAGACCCCAAAGGCTGAGCTCTGGACTCAGCACTGCTGGCCAGGAAGGGGTCACTGGTGGGGTGGGGAGGCTGCTTTGGAAACAGCCACTCCAAGTTCAGCACAGCCATGGGAAAATCTAGTGTGAGAGATTTCTGTCAGGAAACAGAACAAACTGAAGCTGTGCTGCTGCCTGGCTCCGTTGTGCACCTGCAGGATGAATAAATTCCTGCTTGGAGCACTCGGGAAGGGAGAAAACAGAATGAGGAAGGGTGAGAGGAGGGAAGAGAGCTTGGACAGAGACAGAGAGTGAATTCTGCACAGAAATAGATCGACACATCAGGGCCCTTCAGTCTGGCAAAGAGATGCTTGAAAGGGACGTAGGAGACACTTATTAAACCAGAGTTTTTATCACATCCTCAACATCACGGAACAAAGGCAATAGAGGACAAACACTTGCTGTTTCTCACAGCACCAGACCCAAGAGCTACCCAAGGAAATTACCAAGAAATCTTTTCAGAAAAAGGCAGAGGAAGTATTTTTGCAAACAGTGCCCAATTATGCTGTTGAATTTTTCCTGGAAGACATGAAGTGCTCAAAAGAGGAATAAAATAATGCATTGAGAGTGACAGACAGCCTTCAGCTCAGGAAGTTTTCAGCAGGGATTGAGAGGAGTCGGGAAGTTGGAGGAGGAACAGGCTGCACTTGCTCTCCTCCAGGAGATGAAGTGAGAGGGGAATTTGTCCTCACTAGAGAGAGAGTCCCAAAGATGGAGCTCCAATATCAATGCCTTGAGTCTCCATGGCTTTCTCCTACTGCCAGAGAAGCAAATATTTCCTTCTGGAGCTACTGGACACTGAGAGCTGCAAAACATGTTCCAGCAATTTTATGTGGATCACAGTTTGGACGTAAAGCGGTCAACTAATGGTCAAGAAAAAGCCCAGTGAATCATCACCTGTGACCCTGTGCTTTGCACAGAGCAGGTTCTCTTCATAATTCACACTCTTAATCTCAGCTAATCTGTTCTTTCAAACCCTTTAGGGTGAATCTTAGGCATGGCAAAAATAAAAAATGGCTTTAAGGGACTTTCATGAGCTTGCCTTGGGTAGTGGCTTGAGGGGTGGCAGGGAGGGAAGAGGGAAGCCACCATGGCAGACTCTGACTTCTCCAGGTTCCAGAGGGAGTGCTGGGCTCTGACTGTTGGACCAGAGCCTGTTGTGCTGTACAAACACCGATGCAAGGGATGCTCTCCATCCCAGCCCTGCCTGGGGCTGGAGCTCAGGATCAGGGAATGCCAGGTCTGTGCTCCCATCACAGCTCCCTCTCCCACCCAGCCACTAATTTTTATGAATGACCCTTATTTTGATGTTTTCTCTCCAGAGGCACGTAAGAAACCATGAAGGGGGTACCCACAGGGGACAGTCCTTAGGACAAGGACAAGGCCGTAGGGACCTTGTGTTTCCTTACAACAACCCCACTGCAAAGCTTCTCTGGAATCTCTGTGAAAGCCCAGGGAACATCCCCAGCCTCCCCTCTCCTTTCCTTTGTGTACCTTGTGCCTGCAGCTCCCACGGTCACCACTTCCCTCCCCTAAAAAGCCGGACTGCCAATCCAAAGCAATCCCCTCTGGCCTTGGGAGATCCGGGCTGGCAGAGGTGCAGCACAGCGATGCCCACGGGCCCAGTGCCTGCGTGTGGGACCAGGGTCCCACCCGTGCCCCCAAGGCCCCAGGCACTCCTGTGCCCATGGACACAGCAGCTCCTCTCACCCAGCCTACACCTCTGGACAATCACCACAAGATTGCCAAGGCTTGCTGTGGAACCCCAGAGTCCCAGACTGGTTTGGGTTGGAGAGGCCCATCTCATTCCACCCCCTGCCATGGGCAGGGACACCTTCACTGGCCTCCAACAGTGGCTCTGATACTTGGCACCCGACCCTGGAGCACCCTGGAGCAGTTTGGGAGGCCCAGCTCTGACCCAGAGCAAGCTCTGCTGAGTTTTTAAGAGCTGACAGGGGGCCGAAATAGGGCCAGCATTCCCAAAGGGATCAGCAGGGCTGTCCAAGGTTTCCTGATGCCTTTGGCTGCTCCCAGCCTCTCTGGAGCCGCAATGGTTTTCTCAAGCATTAAATGAGACCCCAGGTGGAGCCCCCATTGCCTTTTGTGCCAAAACAGGAATAAGCCCTCATCACCTCATCATCCACCCTCTTACACAGTTCAGCTGGGCTGGAAAGAGCAGGGACAGCCTTTTCCACAGATCCACCTCCTTCTTGTATCCCAGAGAAAGCCCTGATCTTTTACAGCTTCCATTCCAGAAGGGAATAGGATATTTATCAAATATCCCAAAGAGAGCAGTGTTGCTTCAATCAGGTCACAGGACAAAACTGCACCTTCAGTCCGTGGTACAACCTAATGGAGAAAAGAATCCATCCACTCTTCCTGCTTGTTTTTATGGATTATCCAAACTGCCTGGATCTCCTTTCCCACTGTGTATTCATCAGGAACTTGAAACAGCTGTGGGCTCCATGGGGTGGGAGCAGTGGGAGCTCCTGCTCTGCCAGGGTGCAGCTGAACGGGTCCTGCCCCATCAGGCTTTTCTCTGGATTTTGCTTTGAGGCCAGGATGGGTTGGGATTAATCCCACTGGTGTTATTTGCATTACAACAGCTCTGGGATCGGCACCTTTTGTTCCAGAAAACGAGATTTTGCATGTGAACTCATTGAGAAGAATTTACCAAAACAACAGCAGGTCTGCAAGGACTGAGGTGACAAGGGACAGTGCCACCCAAGAGAAGCTGCTTGGCGCTGTCACAGCTCCATGTGACAGCAGTTAACACCTGCGACAGTCACAGTCATAACCACCATTATGTCTGTGTCCATCGCCAGGACAGAGGAACTTCGCCCTTCCCACGAGCCACCAACAGCAATTGATCGTTTCCCATGCTGACGCTTTGCCGGAGGGTCAGGGAGGGATCCTGCTCCTCTGCCCAGCCCCGAGATGCACCTCCGGGGTGCTGTGTCCAGCTCTGGACCCTCGGCACAGCAGGGACAGGGAGCTCCCGGAGCAGGGCCAGCACAGGCTGTGAGGATGAGGAGGGCCTGGAGCATCGCCCTGCCCAGGAAAGGCTGAGGGAGCTGGGGCTGCTCAGCCTGGAGAGGAGCCCCAGGCGAGAGGGGCCCTCAGCCCTGGGTGTCCCTGTGTGCAGGGAGGCTCCGAGCAGGGCCCAGCTCTGCTCCGGGGCCCAGCAGTGGCACCAGAGGAACGGGCAGGGGCTGATGCCAGGAATTCCCCCTGCGCAGGCGGCAGAACTTCTGCCCTGGGCAGTGCCCGGCCCGGAACAGGCTGCCCAGGGAGGGGCTGGAGTCTCCCCCAGCGGGGATATTCCAGAGCCCTCTGCACGCCATCCTGTGCCCTGTGCTCTGGGATGGCCCTGCCTGGGCAGGGCGGTGGCACCAGTGACCCTCTGTGCTCCCTTCTAGCCTGACCCAGCCCGGGATTCCTTGATTTTGTGACACTCTCCTGATGTCTCCTCCTGTGCAGCCCCAGGCCCGGAGCCAGCAGAGGTGTCAGGGGGGTTGCAGATCATTACAAGCCACAAACAGGGGGCAGCCAAGCCGGGTGACTCCTCCACACAGCAGCAGCTCCATAGCAGCTCCTTGTTCTTAAGAACCAGCAGCTTTCTTGTGCTTAACCCCGGGAGACCTTTACTCATCCCAAGTTAATCCTTTCCCAGCTCCATAGGCTGCTTTGCCACAGTGGATTTATGAGGGAGCAAAAAGAAAACCACACTTTAAATGGGTTCCTGTTTCATTTGCACCTCTGGGGGTGCCAGCCCCTTCCTGCCTTTGCTCCTGCAGTGGAGCCTCCAGGAGAAACCTTTCCAAAATCAGCAGGGGCCTCCTGCCAACTCCCAGTGAAGCATCAGCAGCTCCTGAGGGTTTATTAATCCCCTTTGAAACAGTGCCTGAGGCTCCCAGAGCGCTTGGGCAGTTCTCAAACTGGAGTCCAGGCTTTGGCTGGAGCCAGGAGCAACCCAGAGTCAGTCAGTTTCTAAGCACAAGAGGATTTAAAGGGTGAAACCTGCATCAAACTAGGCAGCATATGTACATGACTTTCTTGAAAATCTACTCTCAAGGATCCCCAGGGCTTCCGATACGATTTGGTTTAACTCTATTTAAAGACCGGCCTCCAGCAGACATTGATTTCTGGCAGTCTCTGGGTGACCATGGAAAACAAGGTTTGCATCGTCTAGGCAGCCTCTCACCTCCTTCCATTCATCTGGGGGTTTAAAATAATGCACTGTGAGTGGTTTCTGTTCAAAAGGCTAAAACATGTCCCGAAGGAGGGGGAAAAAGGATAAAAACATCGAAGAAGACAAGAGCACAGCATGAGGTGGATGAACCTGCTCTGAAAGGCCACCTGAGCCCAGCTAAGCCACCCAGATGACCACAACAGATGACCATGATCAGGATGATCCATCCCTGCAGGTCCAGATCCATGTCTGGATCCTGCCACCCCCAGCCTGACACACCCTGCTGGTGTCTGTCCCTCAAACATTCCCCTCAATAACCGTGCAATTTCGTTCATTTGCGGCGTTTTTACCATTTCAGACTTCTGTAGACTGCCTTTAATTTATCAGACTAATTCCAACTGCAGTACCCTGCCAGAGATGGAGAATGGGCTTGACAAACACCCCTCGCTCTAAATAGAGGAATATATCAGATTCTAGCAGCTCGAAGTAGTAAATTTAGGTTTTATCTCTGTCAGATCCATCTTGGTCCCTTCCTGCTCCAGACACCCGGCTGGGTTCCTTTTGTTTAAAGGTGACTGGCAAAGGGAGAGCAGAAATGAGAGCTCTGCCTTGTGTGCCTGGGCTCTTTCCGTTCTATAGAGTCAAGGAAGCAGGAAAGGTTATTGCCTACAATAAAAATAGAAGTATTTTTCTGCCTCTTCCTCAGAAATTCAGCTCTCGTTTGGAGCGGGAAAATCTCGGCTGGTTGGAGATGGACAGGCAGGGCAAGATGGAGCAAATGGCCTGGTGGGACCTTTAAACTCAGCCCTTCGTGCCCACCTGGGGATGTCCCTGATGGTGCTCTCAGGGAGCCTGGGGAAGGAAAGGGCTCTGGGACTGCTCAGAACCTGTCCCACAGAGCATTCCTGCACGATGCTGGGGGCTCTGCCACACTCGCTCAGGGCCTGCTGCTCAATCAGGGTTCAAATTCACCCTTCCCACCTGCACCAGCCTCAGGGGCCACCTCCAACATCTGCCCAGGTGGGGAGGGACAAGCTTGGCACTACTCACCATTCCTGGGTGAAGAAAGGGGGGTGGGAAATGCCAAAGAGGCCTCTTCATTCCCACAAGGAGGAGTTCAAACTCAATTATCTCCCTTTAGAAAAGAAACCCTGGTGCAGGTCACCTTTAATGTGAGTGATAGATTCCAGGTGAGCAATTCCCTGCCCGTGCTGCCAATCCTTCCAATGCCTTTTGTCACCGGGGTTCAAGAGTGACTGAAACCCAGCACTCCGAGCTTAATTACAGAGCACAAAGCACCGGATCACACTAATTGCTGATCTCAAAAGCATCCCCTCACCCCCCTTCTTAATCTCAGTGTTCCCAGAATGAAACGGAAAAGTCAAACCTGGGCACCCAGCCCTTCCCCTCGCAGAGCGCTGCTCCTTCCCTGCGCAGGCATCCAGCGGGACACAAATCCGGGCTCGGGCAGCAGAGGGGGCTCAGGGGAGAGGTGGGAGCTGCCACGGAAGCTCCATCCTCCCGCTGGGATCAGATCCCAGCCGCTCTCCCTGGATCCCAGGCTCTGCTGTGTCTCCAGGCTGCTCTTGAGAGCGCTGGAGATACGAAGGGCTGGGCCCGGGAACGATCCATCCGTGCCAGGACGCATTCCCTGAGAGTCAGCAAAACTTTTCAGCCCTTCATTTCATTCTATTATTTCTGCTGATGGCACTATAAATAATTACTCCCCACCCTCCGTGTGCTTGAGCTGCTTTGCTGAAAAAAGATGCACATTTTCTTCATCTTTCAACACCCTGCTTGTATTTTTTGGTGGTTTGCAAACCCTGCTCTGTGTTCTCCAGCTCTGCAGGATGGAGGGAACAGGTTCCAGGGGCCTCACCCGAGAAGAGTTTGCTTGCAGCCCTGCTCAGACCACGGGAACAGGGCTTTTTAACTTTCAGGCACTTTCAGGTTTCCTTGCCAGGCAATTTTCTTCCCTTGGAGCTGGGAACAATGGAGGCATTATCCCACCTCTCCATCACAGGGGACAAGCTCCTTCCTAATGTCACCAAAGTCACAGATGGCTAAAGCACTACCAAGGGGGTGGGAACTGCTGAGGAGAGCAGGGAAAACCAATAACCCCAAAGCCCTGGGGTGCTCAGCATCCCTCTGCCGGCACAGCCCTGCACTCCGTGAGTTCAGCACGGAGCCGTGCCGCGGGTTTCCCTCTGTCCTGGCATCTCTGCTTCTCCCTGCAGGCTCTGCGCCTCCTCCTCTCCGAGTTTCGCTCCTTCGACTGCTCACGGCAGAGTGTTTTGCTGCCCACAAACCACCTGATCCCTGCAGGTGCTCCTGCTCAGTTGCTCATTCTCTGACCCACGGCTCTGCTCTCCCAGCTCGCTTCCAAGTTCCCTGTCCCGTCTCTCTCTTGCTTATGGCAAACACCATGGGTGAGGAGAAAAACCCCCATCTTCCTGACCCAGTTGTGCAGCCCCACAGTCCTGTGGGCTTTGGGCCATGCTGAGTTCACAGGATTCCCTCCCCAAGCCCTCCACCCTGGGAGATGAAGGCGAGGCAGAGTTTTTCCCGGTGGATTAAGAAAAGCGGGATTTTTTTTGCTGTGCTAACGCCTCAACGCGCAGAACATAAACAGCTCCTCTCCTGATTTCCTGAGAGGTGGCCACCATCGAGCACTTCTCAAGGAGATTAGTGGCTGCTTTTCCAATCCTATTTCAAGCCTCGAGGAGGCTGCTATTTGTCAAAAGTGTTATTAACCTCCGATAGGCACCAGGATAAATGTTTGCTGGCACAGCCTCCTTCCCTCCGGGATCCATGCAGGAGAGAGGCTCCCAGGGACCCAGCCTCACCTGGGACCTGGCTGCAAAGAGTCCAACGGGCTCTCATTAAGGTCAGGGCACCTTAAAGATGCACCCACCTGAGACGGGGACGAAGGAACGACAAGCCATAATTTAAGGGAAAAGCCACGTTGCGTGGAAATATAAACAGAGAGTCACTCGGTTAAGGAGGAGAGGAAAATCACTGGCTGAGCGGGGCAGCTCACAGTTAAATGTTCTCTGGGCACAGGGCTCCTGCTGAAGGGCGATTTATCAGCCCGGCTAAGGCTGGGGTGGGTGACAGTGCTGGGGAGAGGAGACTCCGGCGTGCAAACAACGCTCTCGTTCCCACTAACCCGGGATTCGCTCCGCGAGGCTCTCCAGAACTGCTCTGCATTGCGAGTGCAATGCGCATGGAAGGATGTGGCAAAACTCCCCTAACCTGGGAGAGACAGGGGACGGAGAGGAGCCGAGCAGCGGCAGCGCGGCAGGGACCAACTTCTGCCGTGATTTATGGGCCAGGCATCCCAACTTATCTTCTGCTGAACGGCAGCTCTGGGATTTACGGAGCGAGGGGAAAAAAGCCACAGCTCTGGGTCATGCACTCAATTATTTAAGAGGGAAGGAGGGGAGAGGGAAGGGAGCGGAGGTGGCAGGACAGGCAGCCCCGGGCCTCAGGTGCGTGGTGGGAGGGTTCCTCCTGCCACCGGCCCCGCGTGAGCCACAGCGACGCGTTAGACTTTCTCCCTGGCAAAGGAAAACACATGGGAAAAACAGGGGGATGCCTGCAGCTGCCAGCCAGGAGAGGGGAGAAGCCGTGCCCGCAGCCCCGTCCCTCCGTGCGTACCTCCTGCTGCCGGTGCCCGGTGAGCCGCTGTCCCCGTCCATGCCGCCGTGCCGGAGACGGAGCCCGAGGTGTCCTGGGGAAGCGCGGGCGGCTGCCGTGACTTGGGAATACAGAATATGGTACAAGCTTTAATTAAAAGAGTCTGAAGGCTCTCTCCTGCTCGCTCGTCCTTTTTTTGCAGTACCGGATCGGATTTAAAGGGCTAGAAGCCCAATTTGGCACTGCTGCTCCCCCCGGAGCGCCGCGCTGCCGCCCGGGCCTGCCAGCTCCAGCAGCCTCCTGCCGCCCGTCGGGGGCATCCTGGCAGCCCGGCGGGGCCGGATCCGGCGGCACCGGGAGCTGCGGTGGCGGCAGCAACAAGCCGCAAATCAAGGCTCCCTCCAGCAGGCACGGTGGGTGGCGAGAGGGGGTCCCACAGGCAGCAGGGTGGGCGAGGGCAGCCCGAGCACTCCTGAGGGTGCACAGAGCAAAGTTGGTGCTCGACTGGTGCTCCAGAGAAGTGGGAGAAGGAGGATCACGTCCTTCTGTCCTGGTGATGCCACCACTCTATGGCAGTGCCCGAAGGCGTTGCCCTCCCAGTGCCAGCCCTGGGTGGAGTAGGGTTGTTGGGAAGGGCTTCGTCACCCCAGAGTGGTGGGGAAGGGGAAGGGGAAGGGCTGTGTCATCCCAGGGCATTGGGAATGGGAAGGGGAAGGAGAAGAGGAAGGGCTGCATCACCCCAGGGTGGTGGGAAGGGGAAGGGCTGCGTCACCCCAGCCCAGCTCTGCAAGACGGGGTCCTCGGCCTCCTGCCTGCATCCCGTGAGCAGGGAAGCAATTCCATTTGGATTTGGAGGCCACTTGCGGGTGCCAAGGCAGTGGGGAGACAACCTGGCGCTGACGGCGTGCGAGTGACGCTGATCCCTCCTTCAGCTCCAGGTCACTCTCCAGATCCAGTCATTCTCCAGATCTCCATGAAAACACCGTCTGCAACAGGCTGAGCTCTCAGAGCCCCTTGGGCTGCATGGCAGGGCAGTGATGGCCAAGACACGGTGTCAGCCTTCCATCTAGCTTTCCCAAAAAAGGGAAAGATGGGATGAAGAGCAGAGTTTCCATGGAGCCCTCCTTGGTCCAGATTCTGAGTTCGAATTAGGAAAACCAAAGGAAACAAGGAGTACATCTTTCTTCTTCTTTATCTTCTTTTGCCCGGTCTGACCCCAAAATGCTGTCCTCCCTCCCCGAGGCCAGCTCAGAACATCCCGCTCTGGATGTCCGATCAATGCGTGCCGTGCTCTGCGGGCTGACCCGCGTGTTCTGGCTTCCTCTCGCCTCATTAATTACACCCAGGGGTGGGTGCCAAAAGGAAAAGCTGGTTCTAATTCCATACTGCAACCCAGCTCCAAGCTGCTGGGATAATTAGCAAGTTATTAATGAACGAGAAGATTCCCACCATGGAGTGAGGAAGGATGGGGAGGGAGGGGAAGCACCATTTGGGCCTGGTTGGGAAAACCGCATTGGAGTCGGAGATTCCATCCTTCGGTCCAAGGCTTTGAGCCGCCTTCAGTGCCCTGGAAGATGCTCCCAGCCCCGGGGCTGCCGGACAGATCTGCAGAGCAAAATCCGAGGGTTCTGCTTGGCTGGGGGGCCACGCTGAGCGCGGAACAGCTCCGTCTCACAGCCACAGCCTGCGGACATCCATCTGGCTCGGGGACGGAGAGGAGGCGGCTTTGGAGCCTCCTTCTCCACCAGTCGCAGGTGACACTGGCTTGGGGCTATGGGGTTTTTGGAGCATCACCATCACCACCTGCCAGGGTTCCTGCTGGGGACCGGAGCGTGTCACCCCAAACACTTCTCTTTGAATCCCTCATAAACTGTGGAAACAGCACAGGCTTCCTTCCAAATCCATCTGATACCAAGCGTTGGTACCATTTCCCTGAGTTTAGGCACCAGCTGAAAATTCCTGGGAAAGGCATCACCTGGCAGAGCCTGGTGGGAAAGTGCTTCCCTGAATACTGAGGGGCAGCAGGCAGGGGTGAGATTCCAGCAAAAGCAGGGTGTCCTCAGAGGCTCCAGCCCAAGCTGCTGCCGTCTTGTGTGTCTCTCCAAGGCATGTGGTTGTTGTTCCTTTAATTATTAATCCTTGCATTGACGTAATCAAATGTGCCCAAGCTTTTAACGGATGCTTAGATGTAAAAAATGAAGAATAAATTTCTTTCCCTCCCTGAAAACTTGTCTCAATCCCATGACCAATTTTATTGCCGTTCTGCTCTAATTTTAAATATAACGAGAAACATTAAGGTTTTCAATTAAAAGATCCCTTCCTTCAGATATTGGAACATAGCCTGAAGTGCAGACCACGTGTTATATTTTTCATTGGGATGGTGTGGGCTAAATCTGATTCCCAGATCAAACGCAGTCAGGCTCAAGCTTGCAGTTGGCCAGGCTGGAGAGGCTGAGCTGTTCCACTTTGGGAAGAGCCTCAGCCTTGTTCGTGTTTTTAGCTGACTCCTCGTGTTTCTGAAATGAACCTTGCATTTATTCCTTCTCTTTTGTCAGCCTGGAAGTCTATGGTGAGGGGCAAATGAACCTCATGATGCCACCCTGGAATCGTGGATTTTTTGGCTTTTGATTGTGATATATTTGGTTTTTCCCTTTTCTTTAGAATGAGCTGATCCACGGCCACAACACAGGACATGTTCCTTGTGCAGTGAGCTCAAACTTCAGCTCGATGCCATCCTGGAATCGTGGAATTTTTGGCTTTTGACTGAAAGTATTTGCTTTTCCCTTTTCTTTAGGATGAGCTGATCCATGGCCACAACAAAGTGGATCATCCTTGTGCCATGAGCTCAAACCCCTCATTTGCCACAGTTTCAGTGTTGGGTTCATCAGACACCATTAATGTGAAGTTTGAGTCATGGAAGGTTTTCTCGTGAGTTCTTATCCACAGACCCTAAATGGTGCACTTGTCCTCCACCCCAAGTCTTGCAGGTGACTCCATCCGGGCCGGTCTCCTCAGGCCAGGTCCCCGGGAGGGTTTGGGGCTGGGCAGACGCTCAGCCCCAGGCAGGAGTCGGTGTTTGCAGGGGCGAGGTGCCAGCTGGGCTTGCTGGGGTGCAGCATCGCTGCCTCGGCGTCATGGGAGCTCATTTCTCTCCTGGTGGGTTTGCGCTTTCCTCGTGGAAGTGGCACCGCTGATTTTATTGTCCCTCAGGGTGTTCAGGGATTGTTTCTCACGCAAACAGCAGGTTTGTGCAGAAAGACAGACTTAGAGACTTCCAAGAAGCACTGAGGGAAAGGCACTTCAGGTGAGAGGAGCTGAACCGGAGACTGGATCAGCCCCTGGCTCTGCCTGCCTCGCCCAGAGCCCCCAGACTCTGCCTGAGGCACCCCTCGTTTACAGCAGCTCAACCACCCTGCCCCAGGCCGGGCTCTGGTGGGAGGGGTGGGAAGGGCCCTGGGGCAGGAACATCACACCGGACCCGGGCAGTGGGGCCGCATAAACCCATCCTTCAGGGGCAGAGCTGGGCGGGATCTCCTCCAAAACCCGCATCATGTTGCTGCTCCATTCCTTTTCCCAAGCCATGAGGCTGCTTGGAAAGCCAGGAATGGCTGAGCTTACAGGAGAGCTGAATTTTCCACTCTTGAGCCCAAGAGTGTTAACTTTTATCATTCTCAAGCCCAGGGGTGTTAAATTTGTCTTTCCTGAGCCCAAGAGTGTTAACTTTTGTCATTCCTGAGCCCAGGAGTGTTAAATTTGTCTTTCCTGAGCCCAAGAGTGTTGACTTTTGCCGTTCCTGAGCCCAGAAGTGTTGACTTTCGCCGTTCTTGCAGGTTTTGATGTGTCAGGATGCATCTTGTCTTGCTCCATCAGGTTTTTTGGAGGCCAAACCGCCTCACTCACTTTGGTTTCGGGGTTAGAAGAGCCCCTTGCTGCCTCCCTCACTCCGAGTTCCCACAGCAGAGAGCAGAGGGTTTCACTGCTCAGCACTGCTGGCTCGAACCCTCCCTCTGGCTGAATTAATTAATTCCTGCTGCCCAGAGGGGTTTCTGTGATAACCCTTCTGTGCTGCTTGGAGCAGGCCCCCGGGGATCTGCTCTGGGCAGACAGTGGCCTCTCCAAGTGCAAAATTGTGTCAGGCCAAGGAAATTGCCGGCTGCATTCACAATTAATCACCCAAATTACAGCCTTTTAATAAGGATAAAAAGCAGAGAGAATAGAACTCGATGCAAACCTATGGGTGGGGGATTGGTCTTCTGAATCCAAAGGCAAAGCTTTGAAACCCTTGTTTGCTTGCACCAAGTGTCACAAGGGGATTATTTTGGAGAACTTCAAAAGGAATTTGGAAACAAACAAAAAGTGGTTAAACATGGGGGAGCTGATAATCACAAATTATTCTTTTTTTTTCCTAGATGTGTGAATTAAACTGCATTCCTGCCACACGGATGTGGCTCTTCCCCATCAAAGGCTTCTGCCTTCCTTGATCCTGCCCAGCCTAGGACAGGCTTCAGCCTGATTTTGACCCTGCTCAATGCCAGGTTGTTCTCCAAGGAGAGACCCCTTCAAAAGCTGCGAATCTGGCAAAAAAACCCCAACTTCACCTGTGTCTGAAAGGCAAAAATCAGCATCAAACTAATCTTTAGCAGGTCTGCTGTAAGGGGATATGATAAAGACAAATAAAAAGCGGTATCTGTGTTCCAGATATGAAAAAAAAGGAATTTTTTGTTTCCACAGGTGGTGGGTGATATTCTGTGCAAGACACACTGACAGCCAGGGATGAGCAGGACCCGGGGAGGGGCTGTCCGTGGACAAATGATGGGAATCCCCACTTCCACTAGCAAACAGCTTGGAAGAAAAATGTGAAGGAGACCTAAATCATCCTGTTTCAGGACATAAATCAGCCTTTAACTGACAGTGGGAACAGAAGAGCCCTTATTGATGGGCTGGGTTAGGTTTTCCAAATGTAAAGGAAGAATTAAGGAGCTGTGAGCTGACAGCTTTAACAGCTGCTGCTCCTCCCTGGCTGCTCCCAGCTGCAGCCTCAGGAGAAGCCAAGGCCACGGATCCAGGGCCCCCAATCCCTTAACTGTCCATCCTGCTCCCTTTTGCACATATTGCGCAACTCAAATCCCATTGCATCCTGGAGCAGAGGTCCCCAGGATCTGCTCTTCCAGCAGGTTACAGGGAAACTGGTTGAATAAGCCCAAAATAAAATCTGTGAGAGGAAAAGACAAATTCAGCTCTGTTGTGTGCAGAGACAACATCACTGCCCAGCCCAGCACCAAACATGGGGCTTCAGTCCCTAAAATCAGATTCAGTGAGGCAGGAAAAGCCCTCTGAGGTCATCGAGTCCAACCACCTCCAGCACTGCCAAGGCCACCACTGACCACGTTCCCAGGTGCCACAGCCACGTGGATTTCAAACCCTTCTGGGCATGGGGACTCAGCACTGCCCTGGGCAGCTGTGCCAGGGCTGCACAACCCTTTCCCCAAGGAAAGTTTTCCTGCCAGGCTGGTGGGGGTGAGGGAAGGAGCTGGGAGTGCTGGGTGAAGATTTTGAGGCCATAATTCCATAGAAAGCAGGTCCTGTTGGCTCTGCTGCCCACAGAGTTGTTTGACTGTTCCTTCTTGCCTTCAACTGAGTCAGAGACAGCTGGAAAATTCCAAATTGCCTCAAATCAGGAAAACATTCAACTAAAACCCCCCAAAGTTTTGTCCCTGCAGTCTGCTCTGCTCCTGATGTGCCCTCCCTGCCCCACGCCTGCAGGCCTGGCTGCACTTGCAGGGCTCCTCCATCCCAGCAATTCCCACCTGCCAGCCCAGGCCGTGTCCCTTCATCCACCCAGACAGGAGGGGAAGCCAAGGCGAGCCTCAGCAAAGAGCCCACCCTGCCCTAGTCCCTGTTCCTGATGCATTTTTTAGGCTGTTGGGGTCACTTTGTTGTCTTTTGCTCTTTCAGGAGGACACAGAGCCCACATTTAGGATGGAGTGAGCCAAGACTTTATGACAAGGCCCAGCAGCCACATCCCCCTGTGTGTGGTTTTTCCATGTGCCACAACTAGTCCTCCATCCAGTGTGGCCAGACCAGTCCATGCCCAGCTCCAGGAGCCCTGTCCTGGGGCCACCAGTCCTGTTGGGTGGCCCTGGCAGTGCGGGACAGACTCAGCTCTGAGCTGGACCATGGGAACCCTCAGCACTATGGAAGCTCAGTCCCTGAGCCCAGGCACTGCCCTCTCCATCTGAGACAAATCACGTATCAAAGGGACTTGGGAAGTAGTTTCCATGTTTTCGTGGCATCTCCATGTTTCCCAGCCCACCAAGAGCCAGGGAAAGGGGCTGGTAGCGGGCTCAGGTACAGGGCAGCAGCCCCCAGCAGTGGGATCCTTGCCCAGCACAGGCACCCTGCCCTGGCCGGGTGAGTGTCCCCAGAGGGGAGGAGAGAGTTTGGCTCCCAGTTCACAAGAGAAGGAAAACAGCCATCCATGTGCACTGGGAACAGCCCAGAAACCCCAAATCCTGGGCTGATCCCAGCATGGGCAGCAGGAAAGGGATTGGGATTCTGCCCTGGTGCCCCTGTGCTCAGGTGAGACCCCACCTGCAGAGCTGCCCCAGCCCTGAGGCCAGCACAGGGAGGACCTGGAGCTGCTGGAGAGAGCCCAGAGGAGGCTCCAGGATGAGCAGAGGGATGGAGCAGCTCTGCTGGGAGGAAAGGCTGGGACAGCTGGGGTTGTTCAGCCTGGAGAGGAGAAGCTTCGGGGTGACCTCACAGTGGCCTTGCAGGGCCTGAAGGGAGCCTGCAAGAAAGGTGGAGAGAGACTTTGGACAAGGGATGGAGTAACAGCATAAGGGGGAATGGCTTCCCCAGAGGGCAGGGATAGGTGGGATATTGGGAAGGAATCCTTCCCTGTGAGGGAGGTGAGGCCCTGGCACAGGGTGCCCAGAGCAGCTGTGGCTGCCCCTGGATCCCTGGCAGTGCCCAAGGCCAGGCTGGACCGGGCTTGGAGCAGCCTGGGACAGGGGAAGGTGTCCCTGCCATGGCAGGGGTGGCACTGGATGGGCTTCAAGATCCCTCCCAGCACAGGCCATTCCATGGTTCTGTGATTCCATAACATCCCGACAACCAGGGCGGGTTTCAGTCACATTCCAGCCCCTCCGTGCTTCCCTCTGCTGTGATTTTGGGTGGAGTTTGCAGCGCCGGGGCCGTGGCAGAGGATGCTGTGCCCTGGGGCTCCTTGCTGCCCCCCACACGCTCAGTGGTGGCTCTTGCGGAGCCGCAGCCCCGGAGCGGGTTTGGAGCAGCTCCGGCTCTGCCCCGGTGCCCGCGGCTCCGGCGGCTCGGCGCAGTCGCTGAAGCGCTCTTTGCGGCGCAGCTCCGTCGTTCCCCGAAACGCAAAGCGCGATTTAGCGCTGCCCAGTTGTGTCACTGCCCCGCGGGGGCACAACGAGCCCTGCCCGCCCCTCCCCGCAGCTGCCTCGGCAGCGAGCACACGAGGAGCAGAAGGGAAGGCTTCAGCCTGGGCTGGAATGTTTACGTCTCACACGGAGCCGAGGCAACGCTTAAAATAAAAACACCTGCAATGCCCTGCCGGTGATGCCAGCGTGTTCGCAGCTGGGAATGTCTGTCCCCCTGTCCCCGCTGCCTCAGCAAGATGCTGCGGGATCGGATCAGGTCCCTGCTGCCGCGGTGTGCCAGGAGCAGCACTGGCTCCTTACCTTGGCTTCCCGTCTCCATGGCGATGCTCTGCGTCATCCTCTGAGCACAGCGACATCAGCCCGTGCCAAAGCCGGCCTGGTCTGGGGCTCCCGGGCACCGAGGCAGTGCGGGGAGCTCTCCTGGCTCTGTGCTGGGATGTGCTGGGATGGCCGGGAATGCTGCTGAGCTGCCTGTGCACGTCCGAGCCTCCCACGGGGAAAGGTTGGGAAGACGGACAAAGGCCACTGCTCCAGGTGCCCCGCTGAGCCCGGCGGAGGGGCTGCAAAGTCACCTCCGGCATCACTTCCCTGCTCCCCACCCCCGGCACGGCACGGAGCTGAGCCAGGCCCAGGAGGGGTTTTGTCACCTGCCAGCCTGTCACCTGCACGGGCAGTGCCTGGCACTCCAGGGGGACAGCTCACCGCAATGCCAGCTGCAAATGGGGCTTGCTCTTCTACGTGCAAAGAAACCCTCAAATCGAAGGCAAACCCCCGTGCCCACCTGGGACCCCGAGGAGTGCCCAGAACCTCAGAGTGTTTGTGCTGCCCCTTCCCCATGGCTCTGCTCAGGGCAGGGCTGGGTCCCTCCTGCTCCAGCGCCTCCCAGGAGGAGCAGAGGAGCTTCTGAGCGTGCAATGGGATGGGATGATGGTTCTTCACCTTGTGCCTGGCCCGCAGGCAGATGTGGTGTCCACACCCATCAGCCTTAATGCAGCCCCCAGAGGAGAGGAGATGTCCTGAGGGTCTGCCCAGGAAAAAAACAGATTAAAAAATCTGCTAAACCCCCAAGTTTGAGAGGAAGAGCTTATTAAGGGGTCTTGGAAGGCAGAGGAGAAAGAAGAGAGATGTGCTGGGTTTATTTGAAGCAGACATTGGTGACTGCTGGGGCTGTCACAGGCCCCGTCCACCCCCAGGCTGCTCTATGCCTTTATCCTTCCCTAAATCACCTCCCCTCAATCACCAGAGGGAATTGTTTGAACGAATTTTAGGTTAAAATTAAAGAGCAAGAGCTTTTCCCTCCTAAAACCTCATTTTGGGTTAATCCTGTATTTATCCTAAATGCAAATGAATCAAATAATTGAAGGACAAGGATGGGAGAACGACGAATATCATCATGGAGAGCTTCCCATTAGCGTGTGTGGGATTACATCCATTCAATTCCGTCCTGAAGAACATGGATTAACCCATCCTGTGGCCCTCATCACATCCTGGGAATCCCCTCTGCTGCTGTCCCTTGCTGGCTGTGCCCTGTGCTGGAGGAGCAGCAGGAGGAGAGCAGCCCACGGACCATCCCTTTGGGATGAAGAGGGAATAGCACAGTCCTGGCAGGTCCTCAGGGGAGATGACAGGATGGGAATAAACTGGAGAGAGAGATGGGAATAAAATGGAGAGGACAGGCAGGTGACAGTGTCCCAGTGCCACCCTTGGCTCAGCCACCGAGCTGCTGGTTGGTCACCCTGCAGCCAGGCAGGATCTCCTCGGGAATGGAGGGGACAAGAGAGGCTGTCCTGCAGGAGAAATGCCTTTGGACACACTTGGAATTGTGATAAATGCCTTCGGACACATGTGGAATCCTGGTAAATGCCTTTGGACTCACATGGAGTGGTGGTTTGGGAGCTGCTGGTCAGAGGAGCTCCTCCGTGCAGGGCCCGCCCACGGAGCTCCCGGGAACTCCTGCTCAGCCTGCTGGAGGAGTCCAGAGGAGGCTCCAGGATGAGCAGAGGGATGGAGCAGCTCTGCTGGGAGGAAAGGCTGGGACAGCTGGGGTTGTTCACCTGGAGAGGAGAAGCTTTGGGGTGACATAACTGCGGCCTTCCAGGACCTGAAGGAGCTGACAGAAAACATGGAGAGAGACTCCCTGTGAGCCAGGAGGGGCAGCTGGGCAGAGGAGCTCAGAGAAGGGACCTTCCCCGTGAAGTCCCTCCAGCCTGGTCCCAGACTTCCAGAGGGATCATCCTCTGCTGGAAGTGTGACCCTGAAGAAAGACCTGAAGAGACTCCCAGAGCAAAAGGGGTTCTGGAGGTGGGTGGGGTGAGAGGACTCAGGATCCGCAGGAGGTGGGAAATGAGGCAGGAGCTGGGAAGCCCCTGGGATGGGCTTGTTCCCATGGTCACCCCAGCTGCTCCATCCCAGCCCCTTCCCAAAGCTCGGCCTGAGCCCAAACCTCCGCCCGGGCTCTCCTGAGCCGCAGCCCTGGGGCCGTCGTGCAGGAGCTTGGGAGGTTTCTCCAGAAGGATTCAGAGGCCCACGCAGGAGCATCCCCAGGGCATGAGCACATCTTTCCATGCAGGAAATCCCCCCGCCGGGAGAGCGCTCAGGAATAATCCCCTGGCCTGCTCCAGGAGCAGAGAGGGGAATTCCCGCTCCCATCCCCTCTCCAAAGGATTATCCAAGGAGACATCAGCAGGACAACCCTCACAAACACCTCCTTCCCAGAAGTGTTTTTCCTCCTGCGGTTCCTCAGTGAGTGACAAAAACGTCTCAGGATTTTGCCACAAATAATAAAAAACAGGTGCAGGAGTAGGAGCAGGTTCCAGCTCGATTACTCCTTTGTAATTCCTGGCAGTTCCAGAGGCAGCCTGGCTTTGCACAGAGCAGGACCGAGGCTGCTAAAAACACAAACCTGCTCCTGCAGGGTTGATTTGGATTGCAGGAATCCTCAAGTTCAAGGGAAAAGAGGCAGCACCTGCAACCTGCACTGGGCCAGCGGTGCAACCCTGTCTGGCACCAGCCTGCCAGGATCTCCTTCATCCAGGGAAAACACATTTCCCAGGTGGAACCGACAGTGGAAATTCCTGGGCAGTCATCCTGTTCCAGTTTCCACCCGTTCTCACTCCCAGTCGTGATCACCCCTCTGCTCTGCCCCCACCTCGCCTGGGAGTCACACCAGGAAAGGCGGAGGGCACCAGTTTCTCCAGTTTAGGGGGAAAGAAATGAAGTGGCAGCAACATCACACACTGGCTCAGATGTTAAAGAAAAAAAAAAACAAACTTCAGAAGAAATGAAAGGGAAACAAATCTCAAAGCTGGAGCTGTTCCTCTGAGGGGCACCCTGAGAAAGGAGCAGGCACCGAATGAAAATGGATTGAGGGAGCAAGTGCAGAGGACAGTCCCAGTCATGGAATCATGAAACAGCCTGGGTTGGAAGGGGCCCCCAAGGCTCATCAATCCAGCCCCTGGCCCTGCACAGACACCCCAACAACCCCAGCCTGGGCATCCCTGGCAGCGCTGTCCAAACGCTCCTGGAGCTCTGGCAGCCTCGGGGCCGTGCCCATTCCCTGGGGAGCCTGGGCAGTGCCCAGCACCCTCTGGGGGAAGAGCCTTTCCCTGAAACCCAACCTACACCTGCCCTGGCCCAGCCCCAGCCGCTCTCTCTGTCCCTGCCCACAGCAGCCGCTTCCCAGCACCACCCCAGCAGCTCTCCCATGGATGTGTTGCCTGGTTTCGCATCAGGAATGCTTCTCCTAAGAAGCTTTTGCTGGAGGCAGCAGCTCCAGTGGCTGAGAGATGGGACAGGAGGGCACAGGGTGGGGAAGGGCCTCAGAAGCCCGAGGGGTCCGGCTAGCCCAGCACAGGACAGCACAGCCCCGGGAACTGGGACAGAGCCAGGCTGGGAGATGCCAGCGAGGAGCTGCTGGCACTGTGTGCCATCCCCTCCGTGAGCTGGGAACTGGCAGCAGTGGGGCTGCAGGCAATGGCCTGGCTGTGGTGATGCCTTAGGACTTGAGCTTTTATATTTTCATGTATTTGTAATCCTGCAGTTCTTTAGTGTGTAACTCTGAGCTCCATACAGAGTGTCAGCAACTGCTTTTCCCATTTTGGTCAGACACAACAATTCCTCTCCAGGCCTGGCAATCAAGGACACCTCACTGTGTCAGGCCCCGAGAAATGGAAACAAAAGTGACTTGGGGGGAGCAAACTGAGAGAATGGGACTGCACTGCCTGAAGCTGGAATTGGACAATTAACCTCTGATATGCAAATGGACAGAACTTCTATCTGTCCCAAAAACGTGTGGCTGTGTCCATCCTGGGTGCAGTCTCTGCGAGACTCCTGCACTGCCCAAGGTGTGCCCTGTGAAGGCCTTTCCATAAATCCCTGCCCTTTATCCTTTCACTCTGCCCAGCCTCTGCTCCAGGGCAGCCTCTCCACGGCATCGCCGGCCCGGGGATGAGGCGCAGCCGCTCTCCAAGGGGAAGCGCAAACCCCGATCCCTGCGGAGCCCCTGGGATGTGCCGGCCCTTCAGTGCCCTCTGCTGCACGCTGCGCCCAGGGAGGGGCTCTTCCCTTCCAATCTCCCACTTCGAACGTCATTGCCAAGCCAATTCAATCCTCACTTCAGTTAAATTGAAAAAAACCCCAAACTAATCCAAAGGAATTTTTTTGCACGACCTCAATCCATTTAAGGTGGGATCTTTTCCAGAATGATAGAAGGCATTTATCATTAAAAAAATATCTATGTCATATTATTGCTCCTGTGACTGATGGCATTACAGACGCTGATGGAGCATTAGATGTGACATCACAAATTTCTGTGATTTAAAGGGACAAAGTCAAGTTAAATTTACCAGCCAGGGGGATGAGACAGGGAACGAATCCACTTCATTAAAACTGCTCCTGACTCCTGTCAGAGTGCTGTGATTTGTTCAAATACACATAATTTCCTTTCCCATTCTGTTAGGACTGGAGAGAGAGACACGGTGTCAAAATCCAGATCAAAATGATGGAGTGCTGCCAGAGACACCCGGGGTTTCTCAGCCGGGGCTGTCGATCCCTCCAGGAGAAGAGGAATTGTGAGGAATTGTGTCCTGCTGCTCCCCAGGCTCTGCCCCAGCACCCCAAACCTCCTCGACACCCACACCTGGCTGAAAAACCTGTCCTGGAAAAGCCTCAGGGGAGCAGGGAAAAGCCCACAGCGTTTTTTGCCTCAGCTCCAGAACCATTCCTGATTTCTGGAGTCCCAGCACGGAGCTCCTGGGACGCTGGGGCCTGTTACGGGCTGCAGCTGGAGTCAGGATGTGAAGTGCAATGAGCCAAAGGGAGCAGGAATATTTGATGGGATGGAGGTGGGAAGGAGAGCGAGGGACCAAGCTGCTCAGAGCCTGGAGCACCTAATGCTGTGAGGAAAATAATGAACACCTCAAATGAGGGGGAGCCAGAGCCTGGAGATGCCAGGAGAGGCAGAAAAGAGAAGACGCCATGGAGGGTGCAGGGAAACAGCAATAAAGGTGCAAGTAAAGACATTTTCAAGAGTGGTTTAGGAAGCTTAAATTCCCTTTTATGCAGGACTTTGATTTGCATGGTCTGCCAGTGAGGTCTGAGCTACAGAGAACCTGACTTCAGGATATTCAAATACCTCACAGCTCGGGCTCCGAGGATGGAAGGTTTTCACTCTGAAGTCCCTCAGCATGACAGCATCTTCCAAAGCCTCTGGCCAGGCTCCTGCAGATCCATCCCAGGAACCCTGCAGGAATGGGATTGGAGGCAGACGGAAAGCTTTGCCTGAAATCCCATTTCTGCAAGTGAACACGGTTGAGTTTGGCTAAAGAGGCATCTGGACCAGGAGTCAGTGGCTGCGAGTCCCTGAGCAAAGCCCAGCACGGGCTGGGCAGGGGCTGCTCCGGGAGCCTGGAGAGGAGGGCAGAGCTGGCATCCAAAGGGGACTCAGGGAGGAGGCTGTGGAGGAGGCTCGTAAAACACAGAAAAGGGGGAGAAAGCAGTGGCAGGGAGGCCCAGGCCCTGCCCAGACCCTGCCCTGTGGATCAGCGCCACGGGAGCGCAAAGGGACAGTGCAGAACCGGGGCTGCCCGGCACAGCAGTGACAGCAGAGAGGGGTTTGGGGAGCACAGGAGGGGGCAGGGCTGGAGAAGGCCACTCTGGAACCCCGATCCTCAGGATGGGTGTCCAGGGAGGGATCCAGGCACAGCACTTTGCTCTGGGCCCAGCTGGTTTTTATCCCTCCATAAATCAGCTCCCAGGAGGGGCTCTCTGTAACGCTGCCTATTGCCAGCAAGGAGGAGCAGCTGAACCCCTCCAGTGATGGGCCTTTTTCTTTTTCATTCCACTCCTGCAGCCAAGGAAGCTTTTGCTGATCCATTTGGTCTCCTCTTATCACCCAGCCCAGGTGCAGTGCAGCCCCTACATTCCACTCCAATTTCCATGTCCATTCATCCAGGCATTTTCTCCTCCCGGGGACCCTCTGGCCCATCCCTGGAAAAGGCCCAGGGTACCCACGGGATGCTCTGTCCAGTGCTGCCCAGCAGGGACAGCCCCCCATCACTCTTCTCTTCCAAAGCCAGCTGAGCCCGGCACCCTGGGAGCTCCACACCAAATTCCTGATGGGAAGCTCCTGGCTCCCTCAGCCGAGTTCCTAATCATCTCCCCTCCAATGGGACACCCTAGTGGGTTATTAAACCCCCCCAAAAATCCCCTGCAGACCCTTCAGTGTTGGGGAAGATGAAACAGGAAAGCCTTATAAATATGATTGCCTGGCAAAAGATGCTGAGAATAGGGAAACTGTAAGTGAGATTGAAATGAAAGCAAGCTTTGAGATACCAAGCCTGAGTTACTGAACAACTGGAAAACAATGGGATGGCCGGCAGAAGGTAATCCCCTCTCTGTTGCACACTCCCCTCTGCCTGCAGACAGCTCCAAAGGTCAGAGCAGACCCTGCTGGCTTGGCAGCAGGGGTCCAGAGAGGAGTTTCTAGAGTTTAAAATGTAACACAGTATGGTAATAGAACAATTCTTATAGGCTGTATGGAAATGCTATAGGATTTGTATCTTGTACTAGATTGGTTAATGGAAATTAGAATATTCAACACAGAAGAAGATTTATTGTATTGTAAACAAGAACCTCGCTCTACTTCTACTTCTACTTCTTCTACTGCTACTTTTCCTACTTTTCCTGCTTCTTCTACTCCTACTACTTCTCCTAACTCTTCTTGCCCTTACTCCCTCTTGCTCTTACCTTTGCTTCTCTTGCTCTCTCACTTTTCTGGCCTGCTCCGAGCTGCAGCTGGCAGCTCCCAGCAGGGCCTCTACATCCATGCCCTTCGTAATAAACTCCATGCTCTAAGACCCAACCTCAGAGATCTCTTGTCCCCAGCCGTCCCAGCCATCTAAACCAACTAAAACTCCTACACTTCAGGGTTGCCCTGGGTGTGTGGGGCTGGGAGTGCTGCCCAGAGGGATCACAGCCCTCGAGCACCAGGACTTGGAGCCCACCCATGAGCCTGGATTTCCTCAGGAGGCTCCATCCCCCAGGGCCAGCAGCTGTGCAGCACAAGGAGGGGCACAGAGGGAGGAAATAAGCAGAGAAGAACCAAATGTGACTCACTTCAGGGTCTCCAGGATTTTGGCTGGCTCTGGCTTGGAGCTGGCTCAGGGCAGTGCTCCCCTGTCCCGGTTCCTGCCAGGGCTTTATTTCCTCAGCCCAAAAGCACAGAATGAACAGAGACGCTCTGGAGGACTCAGGCACTTGAACACACCACAAATGTGCTTCTTCATAAATCCTGGGGTGGCTGAGGGCTTGGAAGCTGCAGGAAGGGATTGATGGATGGGGTTTTCCGTTCTTATTAAGCCGGGCTTAAAAACACTTTCCCTGCAGCCATAAGGCCTTGATGCCTCCTTCCTTCTGTCTTTGGGATACCGACAGGAAAGGAAAAAGCAAGAATATCCCTTCTCCTGCCATTTCCTGAACTGGACACCAAGCAAATCCTCTCAACTCTGGAAGGTTTTGTCTTTGCACTTGTGCAGGTGGGGCCTGGTCAGGGAATTCCTGCTGTGCCTGGGGCTCTGAGGGGAGGTCTGGCTGTGCCAGGCTCTCCACGGACACAGGACCCACGTTCCTCTGCCCCTTGGTGACGGAGCCCGGAGTTCCAGGGCTGTGATGGATAAAGCTCCATCTCGAGCTCAGCAGCCAGCACATCAGCCTCCCAAAACTTCATATTTTTGTGCCTCCAGGTGAGGACAGAACATCTCCAATCCATCATTTCCAGCAGAGCAGGCAGGATGTGGCTGCAGTCCCAAACTGTTGCTCTGGGAATGGCGTTCATGACTCAGCCACCACTTCTGGGGTGGAACTGGACAAGAATCCCATGTCCCTCTGCCACCTGCAAGGGCAGCTCACTGAAGGATTCATTTTACTCCTAAATTTTTGCTGCTCTTCTGTTTTAAAATTGAAAACCTCCATGGCCAGAGATGGTTGAAAAAAATTGCACATCCTGAAGGCTTTTCTTAGCACAAATCACAGAGTCATTGTGGTTAAAAAACTCTGAGCTGTTTGACTCCAACCACCCCCAGCACTGCCAAGGCCACCACTGCCCCGTGTCCCCAGGTGCCACATCCACAGGGATGGGGACTCCACCAGCGCTCTGGGCAGCTGTCCCAGGGCTGCACAACCCTCTCCAGGAAGAACTTTTCCCAATCTCCAATCTGATCCTCCCCTGGCCCAGCCTGAGGCTGTTCCCCTCCGCCTGTCCCTGTTCCCTGGGAGCAGAGCCCGACCCCCCCGGCTGCCCCCTCCTGTCAGGGAGTTGTGCAGAGCCACAAGGTCCCCCCTGAGCCTCCTTTTCCCCAGGCTGAGCCCCTTCCCAGCTCCCTCAGCTGCTCCTGAGGCTCCAGCCCCTTCCCAGCTCCTGGGTGTTTCCACCCTGGTAATCCAAAACTCATTAGTGCTGAGTCAGCGCCTTCAGTCAGGGACTGTCACAGTCTGGGATCTCTGGACAGCCAGTCCGTAATCCCTTGGGATTTCACCCCTAAAAAAAGCCTCAGTGAGGACCCTCAGCCTCTTGTAACAGGCTGATGGCACCTGGTGGCCATGGGGACATGCTGAGTTGTTTGGGCTGTGATGGGTTTGGGAGTGGCAGACATGGAGAGCTCAAAGGAAAATGTCCAAACTCCCCATTTGATCCAGTCCAGCTCTTATTAGAAATGCAAGGAAAGTAACCAGGCCCATGCAGGTAGCACCAGGATGTTTTATTTTATTACCCCTACAATTATTAGTAGAGTTCAGAAGCTCCTGAGGCACAGCAGGACCATTGGAATAAAACATGGAAGCAAAGAGCAGAGAAGGAATAGAATAGAAGTGAGGTGTGCAAACACATCAAGCACAAGGAGAGCTTGTGATCCAGGATTTCCAGTGATGGAAAAATGGGAGCCTTCCTTAGGAAAACCAAGGAGCAGCTGTTTGGAACCAAAGAGTTTAAAGCAGGCAGCACAAAGTCATTCTGGATTTCGGAGGGAATGCCAAGACTGGGGGATCACAGGGAGGGGAGGTCACCCCTGGGGCTCTGCTGGAGATGGAGCCTGGCTGGACAGAGCCAGCTGCGGGCTCAGCCCCAGGGCACAGCCAGCGGTGACCCCAAGCTGCCCCCGCAGCCTCCTCCAGACCCAGGGGCTCCACGAGGGTCCCTGGAAGGGGAGATGCCGGAGGGCCCTTGGTCAGGAGCAGTGGTGAGAACACCTCCCTGCCTTACCTGCATTTGGTGCTCTCCAGGCTTGCTGGGCTTCTGCTCCCTCCAGGGACCATGGGGATCCTCCCCCACACCCAGATTTGCCTGGTTATCCATCGGGGATCCCCTCCCATCGAGTCCTCTGGAGCAGCAGCTCAGCCCAGGTCATGAAACTCATTAAACTCATCAAACTCATTAAACTCATCAGACTCATCAAACACATCCCTGTGGCCTGAGCAGATGCAAGGCTGGCAGTGCCAGCCCAGGCAGGGGTGACATCCACACAGAACAAAGGCCACCACGGGTCACCTCATCCAGCTTTTCACCGCTCCCGGAGCCCATGGCCTCAGCAGAGCCCTGACCTGCTCAGTGCCAGGGATCAGGAGAGGAGAAGACATGGAAAACCAAAGGGCTGGGACATCATTCCTGCAGCAGCAGCCTGGGGTGGTTCCAGACCGTAGAGCAAGGGATGAAAAAGGACAGGAAAGGAAGGACTGGCCAAGACCTCTGGGAGTCCCAGGTGGAGAAAGGCCCAATTTTCTCTTCATGGTGAAGATGTCCCTGAAGAATTCCTGCCATTCCCAGAATCTCTGCACTGCTGATGGTGTGGCACTTCAGATGATGGGACAAGAGCTCTCCGTGTATTTTAAGGATCCTGCAGAGCCATTTCCTGTTCTCCTGAGGGATTTGATCCTCTCCCCCTGTCCCCAGGCAGCAGCAGTCGGGACAGCGAGTCAGGGTTGCACTCCCTGGTTTTACAGCTGCCACAAGGACCAGCTGCAGGTGCTGGACGTGTTCCCAAGAGCACTGGGATGGAGCACCACCCCTCTGCCCCTGCCAACATTGGTGCCATCAGGGGGCACAATGAGCTGCCATCAAAGAGCACCTGTGAGGAGGCGGGAGGCTCTTCATGGTCCAGTTTTGTCCTTCCCAGCTCCTTGCAGCTGTCCAGGTGGGACTGGGAGGGTCTGGTCCTGTTTCAAGCCATATTTCTCACAGAGCCCTCCAACTGTCACCTCTCCAAGGATGAGCAGGACACTCTGGGATGGGGGAAGGAGCTGGTGGGTTCAGGTGGCTGCTCTGGACCTCAGGAAGAGCAGGACTCTCCTGGTTATCCTGAGCAGCCCTAAGCCTCTCTTGGCTCTCCTCTCTTAGTTACCCCACTTGATGCTCCCTGGGTTTCCCGTGCGGGCTTGAACCTGCTGAGCTCACAGCGAAACCACTCATCCTCCCAGCTGAGCTCAGGCACGACATGAAGCACCTCTTTCAAAGCGAGGAAGCCATCTGGTTTTGCAAAAACGTTCCCTGTGCTGTGTGCAGGAGGATATGTTTGGAAGGACACAAGGCTGACATCAAGAATTCCCTAAACCCACGTTCCGAAACACATCTGCCATGGAGCCCCAGCTGCCCAGTGCGAGGTGTTCACAGCAGCTCCTTCGCTGGGTGGGGGTTCCTCCCTTCTCTGCACCTGCCAGCAAGACTATTTCCAATTTTCAATCCAAGTCTCCATCAGTGCTTTTCCTCTTTTCCTGGGTTTTGTTGGATTTCAGGACGGTACCAGTGCGAGGTTATCAGCAAAGCTTTCCACAGCTCATTGATGTGGTGCTGAGGGCCAGGTCAGGGTGGAGTTATCATTCCAGCCCTTCCACGCTGCCTGATCCAAGGGGAGGCAGAGAACTCCACAAAGTTGGTTCCTGGCCCCGGGACCTCGGGCAAGGCTTTGCTTTCGGCTCAGTCGCTGCTGCCGTGAGCACATCAAACCCAGGCTGGGGTGGATTAAGGGCTCAGCTCCATTCGTTTCCCAGGGGATCAGGTCATTTCTGGAACAGCTGGATTTCCCAGGAAAAGAGGAGGCTGTGCTGGGAAGGGTTGGGGGCATTTTCCCCTCAGTTCAGTGGGGATGAGAGCAGGCACAGCTGGGCCAGGGAGGTCTCGTCCCTCGGCCAGGCACCAAAATCAGCCTCAGCATCCGAGAGCCGCTGGAAGGAGGCTCCCAGACAGAGTTCCATGTGCGGAACGCGCACCGGGAGCTCGGGAAACCCGACCTCCCTGGGTTTAACGGGGCTTTCACGCCGAAGAGAGGCAGAGGACAAAGCAGTGAGAACACGGTTCAAGCAAACACACAGAAAAAGGGGAACTTGCCTACCTGCAGTGGGAAGGGTGAAGGGCAGGGGCTGAGCCCGACCCCTTCCTCCAGAAATCACTGCTGTGCACTCAGCACCCCTTCTGCAGCTGCGGGCTTTGCTGGCTGCGTTTCCCTGTGCCTTTAAGTGGAGTTTCATCCCCGAAGTTAACGCAAACCCCTGTCAGGATGATGAGTGTGAGCTCTAAAGCCTCTCTCTGCATTTTTAATCGCGGAGCGGAGCTCTCACTGAAGGGGGGCTCGGCCCGAGCAGCCCTCCTGCCCCTGGAGCTGGCTTCGGAGGGCAGCTCAGTTTTGCCGTCGTTTATTTGCGCAGAGCAGGCTGTGCCTGCTGCTCTGCACCGGGGGGCTGCGCCCCCAGCCCCACCCAGCCAAAGCGCCAGACTCGGGAGCCCCGAGGAGCCCTGCCCAGCCGGGCTGCCCGCAGCGCTCCCCGAACGAAGGTGAAGCCGTGCCGTGCCACCGGCCCTCGCTTCCCGAGGCACCGATGAATAATTAATGCGGACACTTAACTCCGCTTAACCCCCACCGTTAATATTGACAGCCGAGAAAGGCCGGGCAGGGCTCAGGGCCACGGAGAGCCCAGACAGAGCTGGGGATCCTTCCCTGGTGTCTCAGAGCTGGACACAAAACTGGAACACGAACGGTAACGAGCACCCTCAGGCAGCCCCCGGGGCGATGGTCCATGGGCCCGAGAGGCCGTGCCCGAGCGGGGGCTGCTTCGCACCCTCTGTGGCTGAAGGGGCTTCAGGATGGCTCTGGAAAAGCCCAGCAAGGTGGTCAGGAGAGGGGAGAAGCAGACCCAGCTCTTGCAGCTGGCGCCTCACTCACACTGTGGAAGCACAGGTGAAAGGAATGAGGGATTTGTCTTTACAAACAAACAGTGGGTCTGCTGGTAGATAAAATTAGCATTGAGAGATAAAAGTAGCAATGGGAGGGATTCCATAGGAATTCCACTGATTACCACAAGGAAAAGAGAAAAGGGGGATGGGGGTTATACATTGGAAGAGGGTCTTAGGTACGAGGTGTTCCGAGAAGTCTGCACCTCTCAAGTACCTCAGCCAATGGGGAAAGAGAGAGGGAAATGCGTTTGGGAAATTAGGATAAAAAGGAGGCTGCGTCCTCCAAAAATTTGAGACACCCCATGAGGAATGCCGCATGACCTCTCCCTTTATTCCAATAAAGGTACAGGACTCCTCTGTCTGCTTTTTGGACATAAACCTGTGGAGTTTGTGGATTAATTTTCCCGACACAGGCATTTCTCCGAAAGCCTGGGTTTGGTGTTCAAGGTTTAACAGCAGCAGAACAAATCCACGGCCAGCAGAATTCCAGGGAGCACTCAGGGCACAGGAATGAATGCAGGCCAAGGGTTTAAAGTTTCACAGCAAGGCTTTGTTTGGATCTGTTCCTCAGCTGAAGCCTGCTGGGATGGCAGCAGAGCGCACGAGGGCAGTGGGGTCCAGCAGGCAGAGCTGGGGCTCAGGGAACCCAGACCATCCTCCAGGAGCACCTGGAACCCTCTGGAGCTGGGCCATGTCTGCATGGGAAGTGTGTGAGAGGCCAGATAACCCGGAGCCACAGCAACATCGGGTTATGGGGACGTTTATGGGCTCCTGGCCTGTGGAAAGGGAGCTGATGGACGTCCTGGAGCTGCTTCTCCGTGCACTGCACAGCAGATTTACAGCCTCATCTCCGCAGCCCTGCAAGGACACAGCTCCGTGTCCTCGGGAAGGACAGGCCCTGCCTCTCCTCGTCCTCCTCCTCCTGGGCCAGCAGCTCCTTCCCTGGCTCTGAAACCCTTTAACAAAGCCCCAGCCCCGGTTCTTCCCTCACCTTCCCCCAGGCTCAGCTTTTGTTAGCCCAGCTCTGCAGAGCCGCCCCAGCAGCACCACTGGCTCTGCAGGGACCTGCTCAGTGTCACCTCCAGCCCCTGGTCCCCTCCTCTCTCTCATTCCCAGCCCCCGAGGCACCAAATCCCAGCTCTGCCTCCCAAACCCCTCGTGCTGTGTCCATCCCCATCCTCCTGGGCTCAGGTCCCTAAGGAGAGGGGCTGTGGGAGCCCTTCCCGGAGCCCTGCTCCTGCACACACATGTATTCCCACACTCCCAGAAACTCAGACCGTTAACAGTGATGAGATGAAACATTTTCAATTTAACAATTTCCGAGCGCCCAAGGGCTCTCGGTTCCCTTTATTTTCCCTCTCCCTTCCCACTCCTCCAGCCCAAAGGAGCCCATTTAAGGGAGATCCCCCTGCTGCTGGCCTGGCTGGAGGGACCTGGCCCTGCAGGGCTCCTGGAGCTCTTTCTCCTCTGGAACACAGAAAACGGCTCCAAGTGACACCATTCATGTCACCAAACCCTCCCACCTCCCGCCCTCCACGGTGCTCCCTGAGGCTCACTGGAATTTTCGCCACAAGGTTTTTGGTTTGGTTTCATGGGTTTATTTCCCCCTCCCCCGCTTGCAAACACGAAACTGCTCCTGCTGAATGCCATCCCTGCTTTCCTGGCTCTTCCACTCGTCTCTCTCATCCATTTCCCCATTTCTACCGCCCTTCCATCCCCCTCCCTGCCGTGCCCAGGCTTTTATCTCATGCATCATTCATCCCAGTTTAGAGCCTTGTTTTAGGGCAGCCTTCTGGGAGCTGCAGATCTCCTCAAATTCCTCCTCTCCTGCCTTGCCCTGGTTTGCACTCACACGCACTTTCCCTGGAGTTTTTCTGGGAACGTTGCATCCACGGAAGAGCAGGAGGAAGGAGAGCAGCCTCCACACACCTTGCACCACACCTTTGGGAGACTTCCATGAAATTTAATGGCACCTTTCAGCAAACCTTGGGAGACACCGATGAAATTTTAATGTCCAGAGCCTGGCCCTGGGCTAGCTTGGGCTGGCAGCTGTGGCACTTACACATGGACAATGGGAGGGGCCAGGGTGACATCGCGGTGTCCAGCGTGGTAGAACACCGGGTGGAATTGTCTGGGAGCTGCCAGGAATGTTCCCCCAGGCCCTGGGAATGCTCTGGAGCTAAGGGAGGATGCTGTGGTGGCTTCCCAGCAGTGCTGGTCCTGCTCCCAGCGGCACCTTTGGGAACAGCTGCTACAGATCCCGTCCCTGCACCTGCCAGCTGGAATTTTAACTGGGGCTCGAGCTCCCCCAGGCCACCGAGGTGTCTCTGGAGCTGCCACCACAGCAGGGTCCAGCACTGAAAGGGACAATATTTCCAGCCTGGATATTTCTATTGCATTTCTGTGTTGCTTGGTGGCTGCCCCAACATCCCAGGCCAGGCTGTATGGGGCTCTGACCAACCTGGGATGGTGGAAGGTGTCTCTGCCCATGGCAGGGCCTGGAAGGGGCCCTTCCAACCCCAGATACCCTGTGGCTCTACATTCACCAGCTGACAGCTCATCCCACCAGAAAACTCCCCCAAATCCCCCAAATGTGCTTTCCTTGGGGTACAAATGACAGTCCTGGGGAGCACTAACTGGAAGAAACACAAACATGAGGAAAAGCTTGGGAAGAGCTTTCCAGCCCCGTGGTGGTGCTTCCCAGATTTCCATTGGTGACAGAGGCCTGTAAATGTCCCAGCTCTGTTCCTGACACTGCTCGAAGAGGTAAAAGCTGCTGAGGAATCCCCACCTGTACCCGGGGCTGGCGGGAGAGCTCCAGCTGGGATCTGGTCTCTGACAGAGAGGAAAAAGGAGGCAGAGCCGTCCCCACCTCCCTCCGTCAGGAGAGGCTCTGGGTGTAATTCCCTGCAGTGGGGAATGAGCACACGGGCAGAGCTTCTCCACGCGGCCAGAAATGCACACAAATTTTAGAGGCAGAGCATGGCAAATTATTGCTGAGGAGACAACCTCTTTTGGGGTGTTTTGGCCTCAGCTGGGTGGATTAACCCCAGCAGCAGCTCCTCTGCTGGCTGGGAACTCAGAGAGCTTTTCCAACCACGGCTGTAGCTCTCATGCCTTGGAGAGTGGATAAATGAAAACAAATATAGCTATAAATATGAATTAAGCAGGTACACACACAGTCTTCCACCTTCCTTTGGCTGTTGGCTGTTTGGCTGCTGTCCACCCAGGGGCTGTGGAAGGGCTGTAACAGGGAAAGCCATCGGTGGAGTGGGATCTGGGCATGGGCAGCTCCATCCAAACCAACCCTGGAGGCCTCCTGGGAGTGGTGGAACTTCTCCAGGATGGAGTGAGGCACAGGGGAAATGCCTTGAGAGGCAGCTCAGCCATATCCAGTGGCAAATCCCATGGATCAGGGATGTTTGGGCTCATCCCAAGGCGGTGCTGGGAGTTCCACCCAAGGCTGGAATCCCAAGAGGAGGGGGGCCCATGGCACATCCCAGGAGAAAAGCAGAGGGGACCAGCCATAAGAAGGACACCAGGAGTGCTCCAAGGCTCTGCCTGAGGGCTGATCCCACCTGGAGCTCCCAGGCCTGGGTGGGCCCAGGGCAGTGATCAGCTCCAATCCCTTCCTCAGCGTTTGCAAAGCCCCACTCACTTCAGAGAGGATTTTGGATTAAGCTCTTTAAGCAACAAAGCAAGATCTCTCTTTTAAACCTCTGCTTAATCCCATAATCCTGAGAGAAGGCCTCTCCTCCCCCTGGGGAGAAAGGAGAAGGAGGTTTTTTGCTGAGGGAGACATAATGACTTCATCCCCACATAATCGGGTGATATTTGCTGATTAGACACAGAAAGCCTTGGGGAAAGTTGGATTTTGGATAACAACTTAAAGGTCTTTAAGAAAAAACAACAGATACCCCCAAAACCACCCCAAAACCACAGGAAGAGCCAATGGGAGAGGGGAGAAAAGGGTCTTGTTCTGGTGGCCTTGAAGTGCAAAGAGCAGAGCGGGTTTGCCTTCGCTGCAGGAGAGACGCGGAGATTCCTGTTATAGGACAGGGAGCAAAACCTCCCCCGTCCATGGCTGGCCGTGGTGGGAACCAGGAGCTGGACACTTGGGATAGGCCGGGCCAAAGCTCAGCTCTTCCATGGAACAATCCCATAACAGGTATTTTGGGATGGAAGGCACCTCTGGAGGCCTCCTCACGCATGGTCAGCAGTGGGGTCACACCCGGGCTCTCAGGGGCTTGTCCGGGTCATAAAACGCTGCAGGGCCTGAGGCAGCACGGGAGGCAGACCCTGCGCTGCACCCTCCCAGCTTTCCAGGGAATGGGGCGGCAGGGCAGGCAGGGAGGGAGGAGCTGGCACTGCTCCGTGCAGGAGGTTTGGGATCTCCGGGGCCTCCAGGCACAGGGAAGACGGAAAAAGAGGAGCACAAAGCCAGCACAGCCCGGGGCCTCACTGAGGCGCTTTGGAGGCTTTAGATGGGAGATAAGAAACATCAAAACCTCACATTGTGTTATCAAAGCAGGAGTGAAGCCAGTCTGCAAACAGCCTAGAAAATACTGAACACTATTGATAAAAAAAACCCCGAATCTCTAAACAACGGGAACACTCATTTTCTATCTCAGACTGATTTTGCTACGAATCTTTCTGAGTTTATTCAGCACTACCCGTAGTTACAGTGATTTCAGCAGAAATTTGTAAAGGAAGCAGCCAGTGTGAGCTGGAAACTGGTAAGAGATGTGGAGCAGGTGACTCCTGCCAACATTCCCACAGAACTGCTCCTCCCTGGGTTAAAGTTTGGGATCTCAGTCCACAAAGTTGTTCCGAGAGAGAAAAACGCTGCTGCCACTGGGAGCTGCTTGCGTCACTACGGAGCCACCAAGAGAAATGGAAACAGCTCTGGCTGCAGGAGCTCCTGGCCGTGTTTAATGCTGGTGAACACCTTGGGCCATCCCACACCTGAGAAAGGAGCTGCAGGTGTTTCCTTTGCGGCATCACCGTCACAGAATGCCCTGAGCTGGAAGGACCCACCGGGATCATCCATCCAGCCTCTGACCCTGCACAGACACCCCAACAATCCCAGCCTGGGCACCCCTGGCAGCGCTGGCCAAACACGCCTGGAGCTCTGGCAGCCTCGGGGCCGTGCCCATTCCCTGGGGAAGACAAGCCTGTCCTAAATTCCATCACTCTGATGCCTTAGGATTTGAGCTTTTATATTTTCATATATTTGTAATCCTGCAGTTCTTTAGTGTGTAACTCTGAGCTCCATACAGAGTGTCAGCAACTGCTTTTCCCATTTTGGTCAGACACAACCATTCCTCTCCAGGCCTGGGAATCAAGGACGCATCACTGTGTCAGGCCCTGAGAACTGGGAACAAAAGTGAGTTGGGGGGAGCAAACAGAGAGAATGGGACTGCACTGCCTGAAGCTGGAATTGGACAATTAACCTCGGATATGCAAATGGACAGAACTTCTATCTGTCCCAAAAACGTGTGGCTGTGTCCAGCCTGGGTGCAGTCTCTGCGAGACTCCTGCACTGCCCAAGGTGCGCCCTGTAAAGGCCCTTCCATAAATCCCTGCCCTTTATCCTTTCACTCTGCCCAGCCTCTGCCCCAGGGCAGCCTCTACAAGGCATCAACCCCAACGCTGCCAACAGCCCGTGCTGGCGGCGGAGCAGGGGAAAAGCAGCCCCTGGCTCACAGGTGGGTGTCAGCCAGAAAGAGAAAAGAGGGGTTAAGGTTTTACTTGCCCAGCCTGAGCCTGGGAAAGACGCAAATAAGACAAAAGTCCAAGTGAATCCTCCAGGCTCAAAAAAAATACATCTCCACTGCTCTGGCTCTCAGCCACAGAATGGTTGGAGCTATAATGGATGTGTGGGAACAGCTGCCCCCAGTGCAGAGGGGCTGAGAGAGGATGGGAGCCCCCAAATCCCTGAAACCCACCGGGCAGCTGGATGTGCCCTGCAGGGGAAGGGGATCTGAAGCTTTTTGAGCCCGACCCCCCCGGCTGCCCCCTCCTGTCAGGGAGTTGTGCAGAGCCACAAGGTCCCCCCTGCGCCTCCTTTTCTCCAGGCTGAGCCCCTTCCCCAGCTCCCTCAGCTGCTCCTGGGGCTCCACCCCCTTCCCAGCGCCGTTCCCTTCCCTGGACACCTCCAGCCCCTCAGGGACATTCCGGAGTTGAGGATCCCTACGACCAGGATGCACCAACACCAAAGCTGCACCAAATCCATTTCACTGCAGAACTTCCCAGCCAGGTGCCATTTCCTTATTCTGTGGGACCAACCTTCCAGAGGGGCTTCAGCGCTGCCCTCCCCCAGTCCCAGCCCGGGCAGGAATCGCCAGGTGCTGACGAGGCTCAGGAGATGAGGATGATTTGACAGGAGGCTCCAGCTTTCCTGGGAAAGGCCGCCCGAGCTGCTCGTTTAACAGCTGATCATTGCTGCCTTTGGTGCTCTCCCTATTTCCCAACCAACTCGTGTTCAGCACTGAGATAATTTAACAGCTGAGCCGAGCCCAGCCCCTGGCACAGAGAGGGAGTTTAGCAGTGCTCGAGCTCCCAGATGGTTTCCCAGAGGTGAGGATTATGTTGTTATCAGCATCCCTAAAAATCCCGGCGATGGGAATAGCAGAGACATGGAGGGGATGGAGGATTTCTCCCATCAGGATTTCACCACCTTTTTTATGAGTAGTTGCTGCTTTCAGATTTTTTTTCAGGAGTTTGTTTGGGGCTTTTTTTTTCCCCTGGAGTAATTCCTTGCAAACCTTCTCCTTAACTTCGGTCTGTCCTGAAGAGATGGGGATTATTTTTGGTTTAAAAATTTGAATTTGGAAGATGCCCCTAGGCACTGGGCACTGAGGGTCTGACTCCCCCTGCCTAGGTGAGGCATCCACCCATCCCAGCAGCTCCCGAGGGGCCTGAGCCTATCCTGAAACGGGATGGGGAGAAGGTGGAAATACATCCTTGAGGCAGAACACATCCACAAGGAATCCCAGAATGGTCTGGGTGGGAAGGGACCTGAAAGCCCCTCCAGTGCCACCCCTGCCATGGCAGGGACACCTTCCACTGTCCCAGGCTGCTCCAGTCCCCACCCAGCCTGGCCTTGGGCACTGCCAGGGATCCAGGGGCAGCCACAGCTGCTCTGGGAATTTCATCCCAGCCTCTCCCCACCCTCACAGGGAACAATTCCTTCCCAATATCCCATCTAACCCTGTCCCTGGCAGTGGGAAGCCATTCCCTGTGTCCTGTCCCTCCATCCCTTGTCCCAAGTCCCTCTCCAGCTCTCCTGGAGCCCCTTTAGGCCCTGGCAGGGGCTCTGAGGTCTCCCTGCAGCCTTCTCCTCTCCAGGTGAACATTCCCAGCCCTCCCAGCCGGGCTGCAGCCCTGGGAGCAGCTCCGGGGCCCCCTCTGGACATGGGCACCAGGGAAGGGGCACTGGGTGGTGACAGCCATAAATCCCCTGCTCTCCATGGGCTGGAATCACCTCTGCTCTCCTCGGCTTCAGTCGTGCTGCTGCTCCCAGGGTTTTAGGGGTGGAGGTCTGGCCTGGCAGGAGGAGCTGGGCTGATGCCTGCTGTGGGTTCCCTGCCTCCTGCCAAATGCCACTGCTGGACGTGGGACCGGCAGCTCCGGCCACCTCCAGTCCCTGCTCCGACTGCTTGGCCGAGGAGGAGACCCGGGAGAGGGGGCACCCGCTGAGCTCCCACCTCTGGGAAAGCTCCGCTCCAGAAGGGCCAGGGCTTCCTTAGAAACATTTCCCTGGGATTTACTGCCTCCCCTTCCCCACAGTGAAGGAGCAGAAAGGTCCTGACTGGGTCGGGTCCCTCCCTCTGCCAGCTCCTGCCTCAGTGTGCAGGTGACAAAATGAGGACGATGCCCTTCCTTCAATTAATTCCCATCTCTTCTTCCTTCCCCTCAGGGCACAGCAGCAGCTCCAACATCATAAATGATTTAGGAGTGGAGCCAGATGAAGCCAAAGCTGATGGATGACAATGCTCTGCTTGGGGGAATGTTTTCCTGCTGGAGGTTTTTTGGAAACAAATATATTTATCTTCATTCAAAATTGAAACACAGCCCCCATCCTGGGTGACTCAGCCCCTGACTCAGGATCCAGCAGGAGCACAGCTGGGAAGAGCCAGGAGGGATCCAGGCTGTGCTAGGGAAGGGGGAACTGAACCAGGCACGGGAGTCCTCAGGGCTCCTCAAATTCTCCCTGACTTTAAGGGGTTAAAATGATTTTTGCCCATTTTGCCCCTTAGGATGGAACTTCCCGAATCTCCAGGTTGGGTGTGGAAGCACCAGGTCCCCCTTTGCTGGAAGTGGCAGCCAGGACACACTTTGTGCCTCGGCTTTGGGCAAAACCCCCCCAGACTGGAGGGGTGCAGCTCGTTGGGGGTCCTGGGCAGCACTGGGGGCAGGAGGGAGGATGGGGAACCCCCTGCACCCCGGCAGCACCACGGGCTGTGATCCAGAGCAAAACCTGTGGAAAATGGGTCGGAATTACAGTTATTAAGTCAAATATACTTTGAGCAGCACGAGAGCATGGGCTGGTCCTGAATCGTGACACCGGAGACGTTTTCCCTGGCTGAGGTTTTGCCTGGCTGCCCTCTGCAGAACAGAAGCCCCTCACTGAACTGAGGTCACTTTTTCCCAGAGTGCATCCCATCCCATTAAAGCCTCCCTGTGCAATCCCACACCCTCCAGCCCGCGGGAGCACCCTGGTGAGTGCCAGCCCATTTTAGCTCCACCAGAAGCAATTCCAGGTGAGGCAGGAGGTGCTGCTGTTGGAGAGCAGCAAATCCCTTGATGCCTTAGGACTTGAGCTTTTATATTTTCATGTATTTGTAATCCTGCAATTCTTTAGTGTGTAACTCTGAGCTCCATACAGAGTGTGAGCAACTGCTGTTCCCATTTTGGTCAGACACAACAATTCCTCTCCAGACCTGGGAATCATGGACACCTCACTGTGTCAGGCCCCGAGAAATGGAAACAAAAGTGACTTGGGGGGAGCAAACAGAGAGAATGGGACTGCACTGCCTGAAGCTGGAATTGCACAATTAACCTCTGATATGCAAATGGACAGAACTTCTATCTGTCCCAAAAACGTGTGGCTGTGTCCATCCTGGGTGCAGTCTCTGCGAGACTCCTGCACTGCCCAAGGTGTGCCCTGGGAAGGCCTTTCCATAAATCCCTGCCCTTTATCCTTTCCCTCTGCCCAGCCTCTGCTCCAGGGCAGCCTCTCCAAGGCATCACCCTGTTCCCAGCACGGGTGGAGCCTCCCGGCCCCGGCAGCAGCAGGATCCCAGGCACAGTCCCGGAGCTCCAACTGGGCCAGCCAGGTCCTCAGTTCGTGTGTCCCAACACAGCCAGAGGGTTGTCTTCTGGGGACATGTGTTCTCTTGTCCCACTGGAAGCTCTGGGTGTGAGCAGGTTCTGGATGGATTTGCACACTGGAAGCTTCACTCTGAGCACGAGGCAATTCCAGTGGAATTGCAGGAACAAATCCTGCCCCAGCTGCTGTTGGAGCAGCTTCCAGACGTGGCCCAAGTGGGTGCCCTGGTTCCACCCCGCTGGCACTCGGGACTGCACTTTCCCACAGGGCAGGGGAAAGCCCTGTTTTAGGACGTGGCAGGTGCCAATTCCTATGGGAACCCCGTGGCACTGACCCCACGTCACCCACACTGTCCCCTGCACTGCCCTCCCTGCCCGGCACCGGCTGGGAGAAGGATGGAGGGAATGCAGGACACCTGGAGGATAAAGAGGGATGGAGGGAGTGTGAGGACACAGGGAGGATCAGGAGAGGGATGGAGGGAATGCAGGACACATGGAGGATAAAGAGGGATGGAGGGAATGTGAGGACACAGGGAGAGTCGGGAGAAGGATGGAGGGAATGCAGGACACGTGGAGGATTAAGAGGGATGGAGGGAGTGTGAGGACACAGGGAGGATCAGGAGAGGGATGGAGGGAGCACAGGGAAGATCAGGAAGGATGGAGGGAACACAGGGAGCACCAGGGAGAGGAATAGAGGACACAGGGAGAGGACCAGGGAGAACCAGGGAGAAGGATGGAGGGAATGGGGGGACACAGGGAGAGTTGGGAGAGGGATGGAGGGAATATGGGGACACAGGGAGAGTTGGGAGAGGGGTGGAGGGAGAACAGGGAGGACACGGGGAGGATCGGAAGGAAGGAGGGAGCACAGGCAGGACCAGGAGAAGCCGCTCACAGCTCCAGCGAGTCCTTCCAGCCGAGCCCCGGGGCGGTGGGGCCCTGTGTGGCAGGCCCAGCAGGGACTGGGTGTCCCGGGGGGCTGCAGAAGAAACGGTGCCAATGCCAAGCACGGGGCAGAGTTTTCTTTAGAGCCTCGCTGGATTCCCAAGGGAAGGCACTGTCAGGGAGCCGTGGAGCACTTCACACCGAGAGCTGATTCCCATGGCAGCCGTGAGGGTGAGGGTGGCAGCCCCAGGATCCTCCAGCACTGGGGCACCTCCCCTAAAGCAGCTCCTGCAGCTGCCAGGGCTCGCAGGGGCCAGCAGGGAACTGGGATGGACTGGGGGGTTCTGTCAGGGAGGTGGGTGCAGGATGGAGGGAATTTAGGAAAGAGGAACAGATGCCAAAGGGCCGAGATCCATCGAGGGGAATGTGGTGGGTCCTGGTGGACACCGAACATGCCAGGCCCCAAAACTCCAGGTGTGCCCTCACCCAGCTGATGGTCCAGGGCTAACAGGAGTCTCATGTCCAGGGAAGGGAACGGAGCTGGGAAGGGGCTGGAGCCCCAGGAGCAGCTGAGGGAGCTGGGAAGGGGCTCAGCCTGGAGAAAAGGAGGCTCAGGGGGGACCTGGTGGCTCTGCACAACTCCCTGGGAGGAGGGGGCAGCCGGGGGGGTCGGGCTCTGCTCCCAGGGAACAGGGACAGGAGGAGAGGGAACGGCCTCAGGCTGGGCCAGGGGAGGCTCAGGGTGGACATCAGCAGGAATTTCTCCATGGAAAGGGTGCTCAGGCCTTGGCAGGGGCTGCCCAGGGTGGGAGCGGCATTCCCATCCCTGGAGGTGTCCAGGGCCAGGTTGGACATTGGGGCTTGGAGCAGCCTGGGACAGTGGAAGGTGTCCCTGCCATGGCAGGGGTGGCACTGGATGGGCTTTCGGGTCCCTTCCCACCCAAACCATTCCCGGATTCTGTGACTTTTTAAAAATATGCTCAGGAGAGGCACCCACCATCTATCACCCACGGACCCACCAGTGCTCTCCCTTCCTCTCCTCATCTGTTAGGAAAGAGCTCTTATGCAACATTTGTGCTTCTCACCTCCTTCCAATCCATCTGCCCCCCTCCCTGACAGACCCTGCACAGCAGCCACACACCACAGGTGCTCTAGGCAAAACTCCTTTATTTTCCTTCTGCTTTAGAAACTCTTTGTACAGCTTAAGAAAAGAGGTTGCTTTTAAAAAGAAATGGAATCCTCATCCCAGGGATGCTCCATCCCCAGCAGCGGGCACACCCAGCCGGAGCCTGACAGGGCTCTGAAGGACTGGACCTGTTGTTTAGGGCTGCTGGGAGTGGGATAAAACTGCTCCTAAACCTCATTCCCAAAGCCATGAGGTTGGAAGACACTTGGAGAGGTACCAGAAGCTGCAGCTGGTATCCACGGCGGTGCTGTTACACCATTCCCAAGTTTTGGCTTCTTGGGGATGGGTTTTTACAGGAAATGGCACCAGTGTTTAAAATACCTGGACCTGAACAAAGTCCCTAAAATGATGCTCCCAGCAGGGATCAGGTTTTGGATCCAGGTCCGGCTGCAGCCCCGCCTGCCCTCATCCAACCTTGTGGGGCTGAAATTCTCTGGTGCTTTTCCTTAGGGATGTGGAAGGTTTTGCTGCCAGCACAGGCCAGGCTCTCCCTGCACCCAAGGAGAGTCCAAGGAACCCTCTGGCCCCACATCCCACTCCAAACATTCCCCACTGAGGACACCCCAGGCACTGCCCCTCCCACGCCCCCATGGTGCTGCTGAACCAGTTCTGATTTATCTCGAGATAAGAACGTTATCAATATTTTCATCCAGGAAGCCCTAAAAACAGGAGGGAAGGGTTAAATCCAGGCTTGACCCCCTCCTCAAACATCAGGATAATCCAGGTGGATGGATCCAAAATGAGTCCTGGGAAGCCCAGGGTGCGGCGAGCCCCAGCCCTCAGCACCCCGAGATGTCCCGTGCCTTGTTCTTCCGCTGGAATCTCACATCCAAGGGGTCGAATCCCCGTTCCTTGGACCCAAAGAGGGCCCAGGGAGGAGTCCTGGCCGTGTACTCGGCCGCTGTGAAGGTCCTGGAGCCGCCGCTCTGCTCGTGCTCCCTGACCAGCTCCTGGAAACGGCCGTAGTCGATCCAGGTCCTCCACTCGCCATCCACCTGGAACTGCAGACAAGGAAACGGTGAAGGAGCCAGGGAGAGCCAGGGAGCACCAAACCCCGAGCTACGCTGAGAGCAGCTGGGTGGGGATGAACTGGGATCCCCAGCTGGTGTTTCTTTAATTTTGCACCACATGGAGGTACAGGGTAAAGCCAGCCAGAGGCTCCTGTAGGATACAGCCTTAATAGGAAAACGAAAGGAATTCAGGTGAATAAATACCCAGAGCTAGCAGGGAATTGATTGTCCACCTCTGCTCTGCCCTTGTGAGACCCCCCTGCACAGCTGCTTCCAGCTCTGTAATTCTCAGCACCGGAACAACCTCATCCTGTTGGAGTGAGCCCAGAGGAGGCCCCGGAGCTGCTCCGAGGGCTGGAGCCTCTCTGCGCTGGAGCCAGACTGGGAGAGCTGGGGGTGCTCCCCTGGAGAAGGCTCCAGGGAGAGCTCAGAGCCCCTTCCAGGACCTGAAGGGGCTCCAGGAGAGCTGGAGAGGGACTCGGGACAAGGGATAGAGGGACAAGACTCAGGGAATGGCTCCCCACTGCCAGAGGGCAGAAAGAGATGGGATATTTTGAAGGAATTGTTCCCTGGGAGGGTGGGCAGGCCCTGGCTGTGGCTGCCCCTGGATCCCTGGCAGTGCCCAAGGCCAGGCTGGACGGGGCTGGGAGCACCCTGGGATCATGGAAGGTGTCCCTGCCCATGGCAGGGGTGGCACTGGATGGGCTTTAAGGTCCCTTCCAACCCAACCCATCCCAACCCATCCCCATCCCAACCCAACCCATGATCTCCATGAGGGCTGCACTGTTGGATGCTTCGAGCCTTCAGAGTACCAGATCCTCCCCCACTTCAGCCCCACTCTCCAGGAGGGAGGCTCCCAAAATGCCTCCCAGAGCCTTCCCAGGCCTCTGCCCTTGCCAGCTGACACTTCCATGGGAAAGCTCTTGGTATGGGGAGCTGGGAGAGCCCTGCAGGACAGGTGTGGATCTAGGGCCACGCCCAGGTGCCCCTCAAGGAGGGGCCTTGCCAAGGTCACCCCAACCCCGAGCGTGGGACTGTGACTCCAGGGCAGCCCAGTCTGGGACAATGGCCCAGGAGCAGCACCAGAGGCACGTGCCAAGGGATTGGGATGGATTTGGGTGATTCTGGAAAGGAGCAGGAGAGCTGTGTTTGGGAAGGGGGAAGATGAAGAGGTTTAATGACACAAATCCTCTTTCCATGTGAAGAATGGCTCACTTTGAAAAGCTGGAACTGCATTTGTCTCCCAGACCTGCTTTGCTCATTTAGCCCCAGCCTTGGCTGAAGCCTCAAATAGGATTTATCTCAGCTAAGAGCTTATTACGCATTTCATCCAAAAAAAGAGAGGGAAAACAGACCAGCTCCTTGGTTATTGTGGATTTTTTTTTCCCCCAAACTTGATGGCTGTGCATTTCAAATGGCACTTGACTTTGTGCCCAAGAGCTAAAAGCTTTTTTGGTTGGAAAAACTGCTGACACCCCTGAAATTCTGCAATCAGCCGTGGCTGATGCTCCTCCATCCCTGCCCATGGAATTACAGCGCGTCCCTGCCGGAGCCGGAGCCAGGAGGGGACACTGAAGAGTCACAGCAGTGGGAACCAGTCCTGGCATAAATCAAGGTGCCCAAGGCTCATTTTTCTCGTGCCAAGGTGGGGATGTGTGCGGGGCCACCAGGAGAGCAATGTCAGAGGAGACACTGTCACCTGTAAAGGAAAAGTCCCAATCCCAAAGAGGACCTGGGCTCTGGAGAGCTGAGCTCCCTCCCAAGGAAAAGTCCCAATCCCAAAGAGGACCTGGGCTCTGGAGAGCTGAGCTCCCTCCCAAGGAAAAGTCCCAATCCCAAAGAGGACCTGGGCTCTGGAGAGCTGAGCTCCCTCCCAGGCCGTGGGGAGGTGGGAGGTGCCAATGCCACACCTCGCATAAAACTCTGCTCCCTCGAGGTTTGATTGATGGACACTCAGCAAATCAAAGGGCAAACCCCAAACCAGAGGATCCAGCAGAGCCTTTAAGGTGCAAGGGGGAATGTTCCCACTGCCAGAGGGACAGATGGGATATTGGGAGGGAATTCCCCTAGTGAGGGTGGGGAGGGACTGGGATGAAATTCCCAGAGCAGCTGTGGCTGCCCCTGGATCCCTGGCAGTGCCCAAGGCCAGGCTGGACGGGGCTTGGAGCAGCCTGGGACAGTGGAAGGTGTCCCTGCCCATGGCAGGGGTGGCTTTGGATGGGCTTAAGATCCCTTCCAACCCAAACCATCCCATGATCCTGAGACCCCATTCCCACCAGAACAACCAGCCTGGGATCCATTCCAAAGCAGATCAATAAATAATCACCATTTTTAGTGCAGGGACAGCACAGCCATGAACCACGATGCCAGACGGGCCGGAGTGTGAGGGGGAGAAATAGCTCTTGCTGAGGAATAAATCCCAAACCCAGAGTGGGGAAGAACAGCCCCAATTGCCCACAAGATTTACAGCTTGGGTTTAACAATTTTGTAATTGTTCCACGAGTAACAAAAGATTTAAAGCTAAAAGAAGTTTCACAGCATTCATGTAACAGGTGAGCCAACCCTGGGTCCCAGCCTGATCCCAGCCCAAGGTGGGCAGGTGTTTTAGGGAATCGTTCACTGCCTATGGAGCCCTTTAGGGTGATAAATACATCGACACAGACAAATGGCTGAGTCCCTCCCTTGGTTCTTTTCTCAGCTGGAGTCACAGAGTTTCACAGCTCCTTCAGCTGCCCTGGAGCTGGGCTGGCCTGCGTGGAAAGGGAAACTCTCCCTCCCTGAGGGCTCTGCTCAGCAGTGGGGTCACTCAGGGGCCTTCCCTTGGAGCTCCTGGAGTCTCCAAGCTCTGGACCCCAGGGTCCCACCACCCACTGCTCCCCACAGATGTGGCACAGAGGCAGAGCAAGGAAAACCCGGATGGAATTCTGCAGATCCTCCAGGGCAAGGAGCACTACTCCAGGCAGGCATTAATGATGGGATAGAAGAGGCACAGGAATGAGGGGAAACTTTAAATGCCAGGCTGGGTCAGGCTGGAGGGGAGCACAGAGGGTCACTGGTGCCACCTCCCTGCCCAGGCAGGGCCATCCCAGAGCACAGGGCACAGGATTGTGTGCAGAGGGCTCTGGAATATCCCCGCTGAGGGAGACTCCAGCCCCTCCCTGGGCAGCCTGTTCAGGGCCGGGCACTGCCCAGGGCAGAAGTTCTGCCTCCTGCGCAGGGGGAATTCCGGGCATCAGCCCCTGCCCGTTCCTCTGGTGCCACTGCTGGGCCCCGGAGCAGAGCTGGGCCCTGCTCGGAGCCTCCCTGCACACAGGGACACCCAGGGCTGAGGGCCCCTCTCACCGGGGGCTCCTCTCCAGGCTGAGCAGCCCCAGCGCCCTCAGCCTTTCCTGGGCAGGGCGATGCTCCAGGCCCTCCTCATCCTCACAGCCTGTGCTGGCCCCGCTCCGGGAGCTCCCTGTCCCTGCTGTGCCGAGGGTCCAGAGCTGGACACAGGACCCCGGAGGTGCCTCCCAGGCTGGGATCACTCCCTGACCTGCTGGGTCAGGACAAGTAATTAATTAACAATTAATTAACCCCAGGACACCCCTGGCCCCCAGGGCTCTCTGCTGGCTCGGGGACAGCTCACTGTCCCCAAGGGTCCCCCTGGGGACAGCGCCCCCTAGGCAGGGCTGGAACGGGGCAGCCCCAGGACAGCGGTGCCATGGAACAGAGGCACTGCCAGGGGCTGGGCTGGGACAGGGCCAGTGCCTCACCGAGCCCCGAGGCAAACTGGGAGAGATCCACATCACCAACCATCCAGACTGGGAGAGATCCACATCACCAACCATCCAGACTGGGAGAGATCCATACAGCCAAACTGGGAGAGATCCATACAGCCAAACTGGGATAGATCCATACAGTCAAACTGGGAGAGATCCATACAGCCAAACTGGGATAGATCCATACAGTCAAACTGGGAGAGATCCATACAGCCAAACTGGGATAGATCCATACAGTCAAACTGGGAGAGATCCATACAGCCAAACTGGGGGAGATCCACATCACCAACCATCCAGACTGGGAGAGATCCATACAGCCAAACTGGGAGAGATCCACATCACCAACCATCCAGACTGGGAGAGATCCATACAGCCAAACTGAGAGAGATCCATACAGTCAAACTGGGAGAGATCCACATCACTAAACATCCAGACTGGGAGAGATCCATACATCCAGACTGGGATATATCCATACATCCAGACTGGGATATATCCATACATCCAGGTTGGGATATATCCATATATCCAGTCAGAAACTGGGATGAAATGGAGCACCGGGTCCGCTGGGAGCATCTCCAGAGCCTGAGCCCTCTCTTTGCTCCTGAACTCCCAGCAATGGCCCTGACCAGGACATTTCTATCAGTTCTCTTTGGCAGCTGCACTCGCTGCAGCGGGAGCAGCTCCTGCTCCCGAAATCCATCAACATTCCTGATGGAGAAGAGCCACGCTCCAGATTTCTTTTCTTATCAACACATTTGCAGAAGCAGTTTCGGGGGGTGGGAACATGTGCACAGATTGAGGACAATCCAGGAGGACCATTCACTACATTCCCCTAGACATGAGCATTGCTGAGAAATAATCCCAGGTGTATCCAACAGGATAAAACATGGGAGAGAGGCCGGGATGTGACACAAGGAATGCTGAGGAATGGAAGCCAGCTAAAACCAATTCCTTTGTCCTACCAAGGGTAATGTTGTATTTCCTCTGAAGGAAGGAAATACACACTCCCACGAGAAGGCTCCTCCTGAGCCGCTCACTGCGGCCCTTCTGCACCACAACCATCCAGGGGATTCTCAGGGCAGGACTGAACAGCACAGGGGCGAGTGGGGCAGAACAGGGGCAAAAGCTCCTGCAGACCTCGTCCCTCCAGGGCTGGAAGCGCAGAGTCCATCCCCGATGGAAAACTCCCCTCCACGGAGCTGTGCTGCACTCCAGGCTCCCTGGGGAGCACACGCAGGAGCAGGAGAGACCCCAGAGCTTTGGGGCTGCCACAGCTCCTCTTTGGTGAGAATCCTTCAAACAGCAGGGTTGGAAAAATCCTCCAGCATCATNGGAGAGACCCCAGAGCTTTGGGGCTGCCACAGCTCCTCTTTGGTGAGAATCCTTCAAACAGCGGGGTTGGAGAAATCCTCCAGCATCACCGAGTCCAACCATCCCCAGCTCTAGCAAGGCCACCACTGCCCCGTGTCCCCAAGTGCCACATCCCCAGGGCTGTTAAACCCCTCCAGGGTGGGGACTCCCCCTCTGCCCTGGGCTGGATGATCTTTTGGGAAGAAATTTACCTCAATATCCAACCTGAGCCTCCCCTGGCACAGCTTGAGGCCGTTTCCTCTTGTCCTGTTGAAGGATTCAAGGATACAAAGTCCTCAAATACAACAAATGAATTTTCCCTGGGGGATGCGCAGGACTTCATGGTTAAATCCAGCAATTTTCAGAGTTTTAAAGACCATAGACCAAAAATAACAATCAGTGGCCAGCAGGGGAACCAGCCCCACCAAAAACCACAAACAAACGAAAAACCCAACCCAGAACAAACAAAACCCGCCCCTTCCAAACCAAACAAAAATAACACAGAAAAAACCCCACAAGGCTCCCCCAAAAAGACCAACTGCCAAAATCACAATAAACAAAAATAAAAGAAAACAACACAATTCCCCCCAAAAATCCAAACTCCCCAAACCCAAATGAAATACCAGGAAAAAACCTCAAATCTCTGCCCTCAAAAAATAAACCTGAAAAAACCAAAACCAAGCAAAAAACCCCAAATCAAACAAAAAACTCCAAAGCCAACCAAACCCCAAACCAACCCAAACTCACCAAAACCAACCAAAAAAACCCCCAAACCAGACTAAGACTCCTGCCAAAGTAAACCAAACACCAAAACAAATGTAAAAGAACCCACACAAGAAATCCCAAACCAAACCCAAAAGCCACAAACACTCCCTAAAAACAACCAACCAAAACCCAACCAACCAAAACCCCAAAGCCACCAATCAAACACTTGGTGCTTTTGGGAATTTTTAGGCATTCCCAGCCTGTGAAGGTCCCAATCCCTGCACTCCTGAGCGGCAAGGAGAGGGAGTTAATCCCCCTCACTCCTGCACTCCATTTATCGTCATTCCAGAGCAGAAATCCCATCTCTGAATTATCTCCAGGACCCCCTTGGCCTGGTTTTCCTGGTTTTCCATGAAATCCACTCTTTGCTGAGGTGAAATCCATTCCCTGGCACTCCAGGAAGAGCACTGTTCCCGGGACATGGAGCGTGGCTCTGCACACAGGGCACACTTAGTTAGTTTTAACTGAATTAATTTAGTTTAGTTACTTTAATCCCACACTCACACATCCATGGAAATTCCAAAGTTTCCAAGGATCCCTGCAGTCTGTGCCCCTCAGCTGGGAGAGCTCCCACTGGAGACCCCTCATCCCACACGGACACACTGCAGGTCAATAATGTAAATAAATGTGATGTCCATCAGGAACGTTTTGAGGAAAAATCCCGTAGTAGGACTCCTCCTCTCCTTTGGACCCTCTGGCAGCTGCTGGAATAACTCAGCATCAAAACACAGCGAGAGCCATCCGAGAGATGGGAACAGTCACACGGATATATGGGAAGAGATGAATATAAAATACATGAAGAATATTTCTCTACAGTGTTTTCTAGATATTCAGAGAATCTCAGGACGGTTTGGGCTGGAAGGGACTTTAGGGACCATCCCATTCCAGCCCCTGCCACAGCCAGGGACACCTTCTACTATCCAAGGTGCTCCAAACCCCACCCAACCTGGCCTTGGACATTTCCAGGGATGGAGCAGCCACAGCTGCTCTGGGCACCCTGTGCCAGGGCCTCACAGGGAAGAATATTTTATGTATCTATATAAAAATACCCAAGGACATATAAATAATGTATATTTTATATATATTCTTGTATATAGAAAGGAGATATTTAGCCCTTCTATAAAAGAATACATAAATAACAAATTTTAAAAAATATATAAATCCCAAAATAAATCCATCCCTCCAAGTTTTTATCCTGGCCACAACTGGCCATTAACCCCCAGCATCCCTGGAGTTTCCTCTCACATTTGGAATGGCCCAGCAGTGACCTGAGCCACTGCAGACCCCAGAAGAGCCCCAAGTTCCCAGAGGATTCCCCCGTGATCCACACCCACCTCTGGAGGGGACACACATCTGGATTTCCCAGAAGGGCCAGGCAGATTGTGTGCCCAGGGCTTTCCCAGCCGCTGGAATTCCAACCCCACAGCAGCAGCTGGGAGACAGGGAAGGGCGGATCCACCAGAATTTACCTTCACAATTCCCCTCCTGAACAGGAACGGCCCATCACCCCAAGGCTGCTTGGCCTGGAATCATGGAACACCCCGGGCTGGAAGGACCTGCGGGAGCCGGAGCAGAGGTGTCAGAGCAGAGGTGATGCCCTGTCCAGGTGGCACCCGGGAATGAGATCCCACTCCAGACGTGGCTGCCAGCGCCTGATCCCTGTGCCCACCAGCGGCCACTTCCCTGGGCAAGGCATCAAAAACGCTCCTGGAAAAATGATCTGGATGGCCCCATCCTGAACTCCTCCATTTCTCTCTGAGGACAGCCCATCTCTGGGATAAAGCAGCAGCTTTTCCACCTCCCCACAAGCTGCCATCAAACACGGCACACTTCGCCACCTGCCAGCACCAGCTCTCCAAGACAAACAAATAATTCCCAGAATTATGACCCCGGTTTCTCACTTCATTAAGGCTCACAATTATTTAAGGCTCCCTTTGTTTGACAGGGAAAGTGACTGAACTGGAGGCACTCAGCAAAACAAGGAGAAATATTGTGGAGAAATTACTCTGAACAGGGTCACACTGCTTCGCCAAAAACCCACAAACTTTTGAATTATTATCCCAACCTCTAGCTTCAGGAAGGAATTGAGCTGGTTTTTAAGCTGCAGGTGAGGTAAGAGATGGGAATAATGGCCTTAAGAGGAAGGAGGGCAGGGTTAGATGGGATATTGGAAGGAACTGTGCCATGTGAGGGTGGCAGGCCCTGGCACAGGGTGCCCAGAGCAGCTGTGGCTGCCCCTGGATCCCTGGCAGTGCCCAAGGCCAGGCTGGACGGGGCTTGGAGCAGCCTGGGACAGTGGAAGGTGTCCCTGCCATGGCAGGGGGGCCACTGGATGGGCTTGAGGTCCCTTCCCATCCAAACCATTCCGTGACTCTGAGATTCCACAAGCAGTGGGACACCAGGCACACACAGCTGAGGCTCTCCACATCCCAGGTCCATGGGGCTGAAGGAGAACCAGCACAGGGACACAGCCCTGGGAATAACCGAGCCTTAAATCCCTCAGCAACTCCGCAGACAGGATCTGGGAACAGCTACCAGCACCAGAATTCCCATCAATTTTAGATGGGAACAACAAGCAGCCTTGCAGTTCCACACTCAGCGACTCCAGCCCGTGCTCAGGGGCAATCAGAGGTGTCAGAGCAGAGGGAACACCTCCAGAGCCAGCACGTGGGATGCCTGGAGATGGGATTCACTGTTCTGCATTCCCAAAGAGTGGGACAACCCGAACTGCCCTGAGCTGAGCCAAGGAGTGCCACAGCCCATAGACCCTGCGCTGATCCCCCTAACTCCAGAGAATTATTCCAAGGGAAAGTTCATTATGGCAGATTTGGGGTTTATAATCCCCACCTGCTGCCGAGGGGAACAGCCCAGCTGCCATTGGAGCCAGGGCTCCCTCCCGGCAGTTCCCATTCCCAGCGATGAAAGCCGGATTACTTCAGCACAACGGAGAGCTGCTTTTCATCACGGAAACGTCCAGCCCAGCAGAGCCGCCTTCCTGCTGGCAGGAGACAAGGGAAAGGGAGAAAACCTTCGGGAATTCCACCATTCCGTGCTCACACCCGCTCTGAGGAGGCTCCTTGGCTGCTGACACACCTTGTCTACACCTGGGGTCACCGTGTCCACACCTGGGATCCACCTCATCTCCTGTTCTGCTGCAGATTCCAGGATGTTCCACGTCCCTGTGACCTTCTGCCTCCAAGTTTGGTTTTCCCTGTGATGCTGTCCCTGGATCCAGGATGCTGGATCACAAGGACAGCTCCCACTCTCCGAAGGACTGAGGCAGGAAGGAACTAAATGTGATGCACTCTTTGTCCCTGATCTAACCCTTGTCAGGGGATGTGCAGCTGGGAGTGAAGTGCTTCCTCTTCCTCCCTAAATATAGCTGGGATGCTCAGCATGGAATGCTCAGCATGGAACAATTCAGTGCCTTTCCCCGAGCTCCGGAGCCTCCTGCGGGCCCAGC